>VZRW01003487.1:7765-56206 GCA_013398125.1 Aegotheles bennettii | reverse complement strand
GTGATTCTGTGATTATTTTTTTTACTTTTATTCCTGTTTCTTCCTAGAGGACCATAACCCATGAAAGTCTCTCTTCAAACTACAGCAACTGGACTGGGCACTGTGCAATAGTGGTACCCAGGATTACATTCAATCCACTGTGCACTGCTTGAATTTGGTTCATCCACACTTGCCGGTCTTAACCAGGTACAAGTAAGTTTCAAATCCTGATACTGCCAGATCTTAGTCTGTCCTAGCAGAACAATCTTGATGAACGTTGCAGGAGTTCAAATTCCTCCAGTGGTATCTTATTCACACCAAACAAAATTGACAGATCTTTGGCTAAATTACATTAATCCATGTGACGAGCAGAGAAGAAAATTCTTGGTTTATTCTGAGTCAGCTTTAGGTTTGATTTGAAGCTGCTGGGTTTGTAATTAAAATACAAATATGCTTTAGAAAAAAATCAACTGGCTTCTAAGCAAACAAGTGAGAAAGCACAAAATGACATTTTTCTTGAAAGACAAGTGAGATCCTGCTTTCGAGGCTCAGCTAAGTCACAGTTATGGCAATAGCACAGTAAAACTGGGTAGTAAAAGCTAATCTGTTATGGAGATACATGCCTAAGGCAATAGTAATAAAATGCCCTAACTAACAAACACGTCGGCTCTTCTGAATTTTGTAAAAGTTTGCACTTAAAAAAATTGCTAAAAAACCCCAAAAAAAACAAAAAACAAAAAACCCTCTATGGCTTATTGTTTATATTCTCACATTCATTAAAACTGAACTGAAAACATTTTTCTAATCAATATATTCTAAACTCTCTAAATTCTCTTCTTTTATAGTCGTAGGAGTACCCTACCTCCAGTTCTCTGGCAGTGCTCATGCACTCTTATATGGATTATTCAACACTGTATTTGAACAACTCATCCTTGCCAAAGCCTCTGCTTGTGCAAAAATGTGTCAGAAGAAATTTGTGCTAGTAGGATTGACGCTGTCCTGATCTATGCCCTGTCCAGGCAGCTGTAACTTATTTTAGTCTGACTGAACATCCAGACTGATAGCTATGGATATGAAAAGTGGACAGGTCTGGTTGAAGGTCCTGTGCTCTAGGATGGAGTTTCCTTTGCAAGAGTCTCCCCACAAATTGGATGTGAGCACACAAATTCTTAAAGCTGTACAAGCCGAAATAGGAGGGTCCCTGCATGCTACTTAGAATAAAGCTTACAAAATCTCTCTCCCTCCTCACAGATTCTGAAAGATGAAGTAAGGGATAAGTAGTCTGTAAAAAGAAAACCACATTTCAGTTTTAAAGGGCTGACAGTCTAATTGACATTTTTAAAATCTGCTCTGCTAAGACTTCATAGCAATCTTTCTCTGAAGTGAATCTATTAAAAAAGTGAAATTTGAGATGGAATTGGAAAATGAGCTTTTCATATGATGAAATAAAGCTGATTTGTTGAATTTGTATCACTTGAAAAAATCAGTTCCCCTGTTAGGTCTTAAAAGAAAAGGCAAATGAATGAGAAAACCCTGCTCTATAAATCCTGTTAGAGGATAAAACCATGTAAATCTAGTCCTTTCCTTCTCTGAATCAAGTATCACAGCAACATTATTGGTGTCACAAGGTGGTGCTCTTCCTTTCAAGTAATCTGTTTCACCTTAAAAACGACCTCATTAACTTAGAGACAAAAGCATACCTTTTGAGGCTTACCCACATACACTGTCACAGAATGTGAGAGGCATCTCATCTAGAGTACCTTTTTGGGAAAAAGATGTACAAAAGCCATGTTTCTTTATAGGTGACTTGCATGATGACTTCCAAACACAACAACCTGGACAAGCTAACACATGACCTACGCCAAGCTCTTTTAAAGTCTTAAGAACCCTGGGTTAGTTGAGTGTTTAAAACTTGTAGTCGTGTGGTTGGTTTGCAGGAAGTTCAGCTTAACTAAAACTTTCAACTCTTTACAAGTAATGTTCTAATGATTTAAGCACCAAACCTATTCATGCAACCAGTAATGCAATCCCTGTGTTGTTTATTTTATACTAAATCTATTTTATTCTACACTCCTTCTACTTGTTCCACTTTTGATACACTGAATATTTTTGCACTGAACAAGCATAATTGCATTGAAGGTATCAAGGCACACTTAGAGGGTTTGACAGCTAGTTGTGAAGAGTTGTGATTTTTCATATCAAATAATGTATTTCAAACTCGAGGATACAGAATTTTGCCCAGTTAATCCTGCAAAAATGACTAGCAGCACAGAAAATGTCTGTCTCCATCTCCTGATTTATCATTCCCTTGAGATCAATGGGATAGATTGAATCTCTGGAACATCTTCTTTCCAACTGTCAATAAACTCACAAAAGTAATATTGCATCACAATTCACCGACTGGTGTTTTCTTCAGATTCATAATTCTGGAGAAAGCTCCATGGCCACAGAAACAGAGAATGCCTGGGGCACTAATTGTTATCATAGGATCTTTCAGGTTTGAAGGGACCTCACCACGCAATCTAGCCATGAGATTAATGATTACTGAACCTCTGAACTAAAACTGTAACTCCAAATAATATTGTGTTAAAACACAACAGAGAAAGACAGCACTTGTCTTATATCAGTAAATTATTAAGCCAGAGAAATAGCCTAATACAATAAAATTAAAATATAGCATTAATATATTAACTGATGAGATAGCAAACCATGTAAACTAAGTCAATACAACAAGTAGCCAACAGAAATAGAGCACTGCCAAAAGCCAGGGACACAACACAAAACCAGGGTGCTACGAGTAGAAGATAGAGCAAGAGATGGCACATAGCAGAAGGCTGTCTATAGTGCATACAGGAAGAGGAGTGGGGCTGAGGGAGGACAAATAGGTTGAAGTCTTTTATTGCCTACCTGCACTTGAATTGCTCCTTTCTGCTCTAAGCACCCTGAATAGTCATATACATCAGAAAAGCGTGAAAACAACCTTCTCCCTCATCTGATGCTGAATTAAATCTGAGGCACTAAGGTTTTTGAGGCACTGACCATCTCAGAGGAAGTGTTCAGGGCTATAAAACCTCCCACGTTCTCAGAGAGGACTAGTTCATATTTCACCTCTCAGAAAATCCCCAGTTTCTTTATTGCTTTTAGGATCTGAAGTGTGTTGTGTCTGTTTCCTCCCTCACATGTCAATTCTTCCCATACTAGAGAGGGTCTCCCAGCTAAGGAGCACCCACCATAAAGATCACCATCCTGGCATATCCAATTGTCTCCTAATTTGCCACTGACATCTATGATACGGCTACACATGAACAAAGCAAACATCTCTTCACATTTTTGAAAACTGAAAGCAGAGGACATTGTGAAACAAATGCAAAATAACAAGAAAATACTACTAGAGAGCAGAAAATGCAGTGATTGTATTGGGGAAGCTCACATCTAATTTATTAAAACCCTTCTGCTTTCTCATATACAAGGGAGCTGCTGCAGAATTCCCAGCATGCTGCACCAGAGATCTGCAGAAGCTGGGGCTCCGCTGCAGAGGACAAGCTTGTCTAGCTGTTGCAGTGCCTTGAGACCTACTCTTTATCAGGGCAATATCAACAGAAGCTTTTACTGCCCAATGCTCTTACCATCTGGGGGAACCATTATTCCGAAAAGTTCACCTCCCAACCCTTACATTCTGTTAGAAACAAATTCTACTCCTGTGGAAAGCTCGCTTTCAGCAGAATTGATCTACTACTGCATTACCAGGAGTGTCTGTACAACTTTGGAGAGTCCAGCATGGGCACGGAAGTTTGCTGCCATCCTGAGTGAAACATCTGGGACTCTACAATTTTCACACCTTGAGAGGAAGAGCTACATGTGAAACCTGTGGCTCACTAAACTTCAAATTGGATTATGCCACCATACCTCCGAGACTGACATGGACCCTGAAATCCACTCTTCAGTCCTCACTGGAACCAGAAGAGTTGCATAGTATTAATCCAGACAGGAACCCTAGGAACAGATGTTTTTCTGTATGACTGCCAAACATCCCCAGAAAGCAACGTTTTAGGCTTAAAAATGGCTAAAAGAAGCGAGGGTTTTCTCCCAACCTCTCACTTTTTTCAAAGTATTTAAAGAAAAAAGAAGTTCTCTAATATCTCACTACATTTTGGCTTCGAAATCTCTCAGAAATTCAGGTCCTTGATTTGACATCTCTAAAAATCCCTGGCAAGGGCAAAATGCATTAGCACCCACCACTGCTAGGGACAGATTCCTCTTGATGTGCATCCATGTGCCTCCTGCTGCCTTTGAGGGCAACGCTGTGGGTACTTCGATCAACAGCATGTGTCTGGGGGCTAGCAAGGCTCAAAGGGCATTTTGAAAGAATGGATGCATGGAGCACTTTGCTGAAGTTTGAGATCTTTCACCTTTCACAAACAACGAAGCAATAGGGATATTGACACATGTGCCTGAGCAAAGGACAGGAGCCATCGCTGCCAATATAGTTTCCCCTCCGGAGGCAGGCAGAGGAAGAACTGCATTGGATAGAATTAGTTTTGCAGTGGAAAACAAATCAATAGAAAAAAGCAAGTTTTCAATCCTGTGTCTAACACAATAACAGGAAGCATAACATTGATTTTGGTTTGAGGTAGATTGGTCTCTGTCACGTGGTATGTGTGGGGCTTGCTTTGTTTTATTTATTTTTTCCTGTCCGGAAAGTGACAACTTCAAATGAGTTAAGGCTGTTTACTAAGCCCTTCCTTCATACCTGCTAAAGGTGCACCTACAAAACGCATGAGCTGGATTTAACCATCAAACATCCAGAGACTGTGGCCCTGGGTCTACAAAGAAACCTGATCGGTATCCCACGTTCCTCTCAAGGGATGACTTCCCTTAGTACAGCAGTCAAATCTCATTAAACAATCATTCTAACTGGAAGGTAGCTAGCCTGTGCAAAAGCTCCTCTCCATCCTTTCAAGCAGCTGAGACATGAACGCTCAAGCCTTTTTAATAAACTTGGTCAACTTGATGTTTTTTCCAACATATCCAAAAGGCTGCCAAATTAAGACTTTTTGACCAGACAGGAAAGCAACCATGGACCACAGAGGAGTTCTGGACCTGTATTTGGCAATGACTTGGTTCACGTATCTTGGAGCTGTGCTGGATGTGGTTCTTATACAAAATAGCACCTGAAGGAACATCCAGCATCAGCCTTTCTGAAAGTTTCTCTCAGATGCTATACAATGACCATCGTACACTGCCAGACAACGTCACCTCTCCTCTTGCACTCTCCCTATCTCACGCTGCTTTAACTGCCTCCATCCTGTGGCAAGGTCAGGCACATTCACCCCCATCTGATACCTTTTTCTTGCTATAAGTCTGTATCAATATTTTGGAAGATTTAATCAGAAGAGGAAGCACAGAGCAGGAGAGATCAATAATTGATTATGCAGTTTCTTCCTCTAAGCAAATGATTCACGTCCGCTATAGCAGTTTAGTGATTTCCGCCAAGGTCCTGTGGATCTCCAGCCTAAATAAACTTCTGCTACTCAGGAGGCTGGATAGTAGAGGAGTTGGGGACAATCAGTGATCAAATGTAGTAATTTTATCACTTTTAATTAAATAAAATAAAGAAGCAAACATCAAACGTAGCCACAAGCATAGTGTAATTACAACTCCAGTAAGCAATTCAGCTGTTTCAGAAAAACATATCATTACAATGACCAGAGTTTATCTGGAACATAAGACTGTAACTTATAGAATAAATATTACAGACCACTACTAAAAGATCATTTGAAGAATCTGATGAGATTGATCATTTGCACAGAGCACCAGAGTACAAGCCTATCAAAGATGCAGAATTTTAAAAAATCAAAACAAGCTCTACAGTACTAAAGTGTACTTGGAACTAGTCTGTTATTTAAAACATATTGTGAACTATGTGAGGGCACAACAGAGATCCTTTCATGTTGATGCAGAGTCTCAGTTCACAAGGCAAGGAGCTCTGCTTGCTGCTGCTCTTCTTTCACTGTTCAAGGACATTGCTCAGCAGCAATACCCCACCACTGAAGCAAATGAAGGCTGAAGAAGTAATCTTGTTTAAACATGTGAACTCTTGCAGTGTTACCAGCCACTTGGGATCTTCACTGGTTCCCGAACAGTCACAAAGGCAACATGTTCATTGCCAGCGTCTGTCTATCCTTTTAACACCTGGAAAAGTCCCACGTGTTCTCACCCTCAGTGTTAGTCCTGACTTTACTCTCTGGCTTTGCTGGAGCCCAGATTTCTTCCTCTATATAACCCCACTGAAGGACAAACAGCCAGCTGTGACTTCCTGCAGGATTCTCCCATTTGCTAATGAGAAGACAGGCCAAGTTACAACTCTCTTCTTGCCACACAACTGCTGAAAGAACAGATACCTACTTATATCATACAGTTTCTCAAGTGGCCTGTCAGAGCTCTTGTCATCCCATATTTTTACTTGAGGTCATCAAAGTCCAGGCACTTCCTAATATTTAAAGTAGACATGTATCATATATCACAATATATGAACCGCATCGTACTGTACATGTATTTGAATGCGTACTCTAATAATAAAAACAGTCTTTCTCTATTGTTCCTGTTAGATAGCTGCACACTTCCAGAAAGCTAGCTGAATAGACCTACGAATGACCATCCTATGTGCATCACACACCCAGAGCAGCTGCTGATGACTTCTCACAGGAATTATGCTCACAATAGCTCCCTCTTTTTTTAACAACTTCTGCTGATTCTCTCAGAGGAGATAGGCAGTGTGACAGACAAAGTCTGCAGGAAAAGTCTCTGTGTCTTAGGTCTTGAAACTTCAGAGTAATACTTCGAACATGTCTTGCATTAAACTTCATCTAGATGCAAGGCATTAACACTTAAGAAGAAATCAATCCAGATATCTGTTCTGTGAAAATTCCAGCACCTACTTTTATCCTGCATCAGTAATTTCCATATATTCCACTTACACTTCCATCTACTTATTTCCTAGTATTATGAAAACACTAGAAATTAAGCCAATAAATGTTTCATTGTAACACTTTTCATGAAAACAACCAAGCATGTCAATGTTCCTCATATCAAAATACTTAATCTAGCAATTTTAACTAGACTTCAATCCTTTGTCTAATTTTCAACATTAAGCTATATTTTCCCACAGTGACACAGTGCTTCCTGGGAGTTGTAATTCCTAATTATTGTAGTCCCCAGTAAACCATATAACCCAGACTCCTGAACCAGACTCCTCCTACCACAATATATGTATTTAACTGTAACAAAGAATAGTAATGTTCACTCAAAAAATCTGCTCTGCACTATAGCAAAGCAGTCTAGAGTTGAACAATTCCCAAAAAGAAGTCAAGTGCTTAGCCTCATCCCACTTTGAACATTGTGGGCCAAAACAAAGATTCTTAATCAGGTCTGACACCAAATTCAATATTCATTTCAGTTATTCTGATGAGAAGTCTCTTGATTTTCAAGGGCTACTTTGTTAACAGCAGACACCTTGCCTGCTTGCTTTTGCCATGAATGCCTCAACACTTTCCTCACTGCTAGGCTCAGAGCATGGAATCCTTTACCAGAAATAATTTCAAAGCCCCGTTGTTCTTTTGTCTTCCAAGACCCACTTCTCTGTATGAAATGCTCAGGAAAAGAGTGCTTGCAGGGCACTTATGTATAATAGACGTGCCTTTATTTTTCATTAACAATGTACGTCTAGAGGACTGTTTTGACCGGATCACTCTTTCCAGGCACTTTTGCAGGCTGCACCTACAGAGCATCTTGTGCTGTCCAACCTCAGGCACTCCTGCAGTGGAAAAAGAACTAAAAATAAATAGCTGAAAATCACAATTGCTTCACAGATGTATTTTGTCCATCAGAAATTATGCTGGAAAGTCAAGTGAGGGAATGGACTTAAACTCTGGCTTTGAGCTGCAGGTTCTTCTCCCACTCACAGCTACACACCTGTGATGGAATTTCCTCAATAAATAATTGTCCCTCTTTAAATTTACCTCTAACTCTTTTATGGAAATATGGATCAAGTTTGAGACGGCTTTTAGCATCCCATTAAAAATTAACCGTTTGTTTTATCGATTAGACAATTTGCAATGTGGTTGACTTTGCAGTTTGGCGGGGTTGGGTTTGTTTTATATTTGTTTAAAAGAAAGCCTTATGTGGATGCATTTTTTTTTCTGTTCATCAAGTGAGAACTTTGTTAAAGTACAGCATAATTTGTTGGTGTTTACTTCCCACAGCGCTGTTTAAAGTAAAAGTATTGTACAATGGATTTACATTCTTTTTTAGGAAAATACAGATTCATCAGACGCTTCACTTGAGTGAAAAATTCTATTTAAAAGTTAGTACCTTCAAAGAATGCATGGTCCAATACTAACCAACATGTTTACCCTTACGAATGGTGATTTACAGAAAGTTCTTCCAAGGAAATGAAGGAAATAAACAATATGGCAATTTCAAGTTAATAACACTTCTGTTTCTGCTACATCCCTAAGATTTTTCATACGGTTTTTATAAAACAGTAACAGGAAAATGGATTAAAATGTTGTTCATCTGACTGCACTGAGCTCAGAACAGAGGCAACTTTGAGTTGGCATACATTTACTGACAGAAACAGGGAAGGGCTGTAATTTTCCCCGTGCAAACGATTTTCTTTAGCATGCACCTTATGAAGCTCTCTCTGGCTGCACAGGCCCCCCATTTAACACTGATGAAGGACACAAAACCAATCTCCCTTTCCTAAGATCTCGACCCAATAAACAATGCCCAGATCCAAGCAGCAGCTGAAAAGAAGCAACCCCTGTTGAGTCCAGACTCAAAAATGCCAACAGTATTAAATAGAGCATGGTGTGAAGAATACAACCATTCTCTTCAAAATAGCCCTCAAAAAGAGCTTGAATTACCATATGCAGACTCTAAGCTCTATGGTTGTTTAGAACAATTATGTGAAATATGGAAGCAGTAAATTACAGCTACTTAGGCCACATGAATGCCAGTATCTTGATTTAAATGGTCAGGACAAGCTACAACTCAGAGAACAGAATTTGCTCTTTGTTACTCCCTTCCACCCTCCCAGGGGAAGATAAAAGGGGAATAAGGAAGAGAGACTTAAAGGTTGGAAGTTAAAACTAGAACAGGTTTAATGAAATGGGGAAGGGAGAGTAACATTGAATAACATGGATGTGGAGCTTGGGGTGTCAAATAGATAAAGCATTTCAAGTCTTGAGACTATCATGTTTGAAAAACGACTGACATGTGAGCAAAAGTTAGGAGAAGTTGGAATATGAGGATGAATCTATCTAAAATTTGAGAACAAAGAATGAATCTTGTTTTATGATGTAAAACAAATTTTTGGCTTTAGGAACTCTGGTGATTTAGCTTAAGAAATCCTGCAGTTTACCAGTTGTCTTTTCTTGACTGTTATCTACGCAATTTTCTTGTAGGCAGCACCTGGAACTGCAGGATGTCAAGATGACATTAGGTTTACTGTAGGAAAAACACATCACGGCTCATTTTGTCCCAGTATCGCCTCTTGCCCTGCTGCACGTACTCCCATCACATGATCCACTAGGCAACTATTAGGTATTTTTGCAAGCTGGTTTAGTTATGAATTACAAGAAATCTGAAAAACATGTGGGAAGAGATTGTACATATATGTGATTAGCAAACCTAAGCAGGACAACTCTGGATGTACGTGTCCGAAAATTCCTGATGATTGCTGAACAAAAAGGTTGAGGATGTTTGTTTTAGTTCTTTCTCCAAAATGTGAATTTTACTGGAAGATTCATGTGTTCATCAACATGCTTTTATCATTAAATAGTCTTTATTCTCTATTTTATGAATGTATGTGTATATATATCACAATGTTTATGTTCAGATTCAACATACATATCACATATATATGTTTTATACACACATATGTATACATGTGGATTTTCTTTTGGATCCTCCTCAAATGTTTACTGTATTGTTTACAGAGAAAAAGCTGTATTTGAAACACATCTCTAATAACTACACAGGGACAATGTGACCTCGTGACTTATTGTAGCATTGCCACCTTCTGCTTGGATTCGTACCTCAGCAATATGAGAAAGCAAAGGACTTTCAAAATAAGCCTCCTACCCCGTTTCCATAACCCTGTAGACAATCAAGAAGTTCCTGAGGCTTCCTGGCCCACCACATTTATTTCCCCTTCTGTGTAACAACTGACACTATGGATCTTGGGAGATGGTTCTGTCCTCCAAAAGCAACAGCACACTACCTAACTGCGTGGGTAGCTCTCTTCCTGCAAATTAAACAGATGCCTGAGAGATAATGAACACCAGCTTCCCTTTCTTTCTCATCCGTAAGCCTAGCAAAGCCATTCTCTAGGCACAGGTGGGCCTGTGCAGGGATGCCACCATTGTTGCTGGAAAGATCCATAGATGGTGATATTTCATTACTGGCTACGAGTCCCCATCTGTTTCACCACTCAGTGACACCTGGGCCTTTTCCTCCATTTGTTAGGAGCCTAGCAACAGCAATGAACAACACAGTACAGAGCTGCTCTCCCCGACTGTGCCGAAGGGCTTGGAAAGCTGAACCGAGAGCAGACATTCCCCATTCAATTAGGTTTTGCTCCCTGCCACCTCAGCAAAGGGAGGAACAGTAAGAAAGCACAACGCTAAACTACAGGCTATTACTTTATACACAATGGGAAAAGTTTGGAACTTCAAGACTGATAAATGAACATACAAATGTCCCTTCAGGAAGCCGACTTAGTACCTGACTAGCGTGGAAGCAGAGGAAGGAGAAGAAACTCATGCCACTAACAGCATTTTTTGTTCATAGCACACTCCTTAAATCAAACACCCCCGTTCTCTGTGGAGTTCTAAATTACCCTCTAAACCAACAGTCCTTTCCACACTGCTGCTGCTGTACTAACAGGCACTTCCTTAGCAGATCCTGAAATTGCAGAGGGGTGACCCCTGCAAAACCTCTGCTTGGTATTGTTTGCTTACACCATACAATGAATACACTCTTGTAGGAAGAATAGTGTTACAATCATCAAAGCCCCCTGGTTAAAATGGCTTAGAAACAAAGTCATCCACCTTACGGATTTGAACAAAGACTTGTAACTCAGCACTTTTACACATGAAGTTACACAGGATTGTATCAGGAGCAGGCTCACAGGATGCAGCACAACTCCACTCACACAGGGGCGAAGCTCCTGTGGACATCTCCAGTTCAGGAAGAAGCATTAGAAGCACGAGCAGCATGGAAGGGGGCAGAAAGATACTGGAAATGCTGCTAGCTGCATGTGGGTGTTCTCATGTCAACACTGCCTACTGCTTGAATCACACCAAGGCTAAGGGAGGATTTTACTTAGCAGACATGTAAATAACTAAACTGATACATTTTATTTTCTTTTAACAAAAAAAACCCAAAAAACCCCAAAACAAACAAAAAAAATTTCTGTAATGAATTATACAACACTGACAGTGAAACTCCAGAAGTGAAATTGTTTGCAACAGCAGTAATTGCAATTAATAAGGCTGCACAAATCTTGGCAGGTGAAGAATAAGGTAGTCTCTCGAAAGACAGTAATAACATCAGTCACAGAGAAAGTATGGCTGTGGGCCAGCACACGGGCCACACAGTTGCAGCCCAACTAACTGTATTCCAACAATCCTGGCCCATTTTACAGGATTTGTCAGTTTTGTGGTGAAACACTTGTAAGTAGTGCGTTGTTAGGATGTAGGAGAGCACATCTACATTGTCAGCACACTTACGCAGGAATATTTAGTATTAGGCTTTTTTTTATACATCAAAAATCCTTGATGGAGTATTATCGAATTTCAGTCAAGTTAAGAATACTGTTGTAGAAGATTTACTGACAATAAGAGTAACATGAAACAGAGTAGCTCGAAATTATTCCCACAAAAATCTAACACAAAGAATCCTACTAGTGAAAGATTTACTGACTCCACATCTCTGAATAATCCAACACCTCTAAAGGAGGAAGCCTGAGCCTATTTAGTGCTGAACAAAAGACAGAGCTAGGAAAATACAAAACATAACACTGTTGTGTTAATCTTTTGCTATATTTGGTTGGGTTTTGGGTGTTTTATGCAAAACTAATACAGATCTAATTGAATAATTGAAAGGAATATGGATGCAATGTGTAAAACGTACTTAGTTGCTGGCAATTTTTTTAGATGCCACTGTCAGGTCTCTTTTCATGCATTTCCAAAGTTGTTTACACTTCCTTCATTGCAAATCATCACATTCTACCTGAGCAGCACCTGCAGTTTTATTTCACAGTCCAGCACCCGTTGGCATGAACAGAGCACTCCCTCCTCCAAGCAGCACAGCCTACGTACAGCCAGGACAGCTCACAAACGTGCTGCCTGGTGACCCAGTTGCTACAGCTCACTTAGAAACACCTACACGATAGTGAGACAAGACTACCTTAAAAAAAGACTATCAGAAACAGCCCTACACCAGCACTTTGTCTTTTCACTTCAAAACTACTGGTCACTGCCCATTCAGGTGAAGACCTTCTCAGAGGCCAGTAAAAACAGATTTCCCTCTCTCTCATCTCCCAGACAAGAGCTTAGCAAGCCAGCACCACACATTCATGCTTCACACACATAGAATCATAGAATCATTATGGTTGGAAGGGACCTCTAGGGTCATCAAGTCCAACCTTTATCCCATCATATTCCTAACCATCAGACCATCAGACCATGGCCTCAAGTGCCTCATCAACCTGTTTTTTGAAGACCCCCAGGGACAGTGACTCCACCACCTCCCTGGGCAGCCCATTCCAGTGCCCAACCACCCTCTCAGGAAAGAACTTCTTCCTGATATCCAACCTAAACTTCCCCTGAGGGAACTTGAGGCCATTTCCTCTCGTCCTGTCATTAGCAATTCGGGAGAAGAGACCAACACCAGCCTCACTACAACCTCCCTTTAGGCAGTTGTAGAGGGCAATAAGGTCTCCTCTCAGTCTCCTCTTCTCCAGGCTCAATAAACCCAGTTCCCTCAGCCGGTCTCCATAAGGTTTGTTTTCCAGACCTCTCCCCAGCCTCGTTGCCCTTCTCTGGACTCGCTCCAGCCCCTCAATGTCCTTCCCATCCTGAGGTGCCCAGGACTGGACGCAGCACTCAAGGTGCAGTCTCACGAGTGCCGAGTACAGGGGCACCATCACCTCCCTACTCCTGCTGGTCACACCATTTCTGATACAGCCCA
This sequence comes from Aegotheles bennettii, assembly GCA_013398125.1. Lineage (NCBI taxonomy): Eukaryota > Metazoa > Chordata > Aves > Caprimulgiformes > Aegothelidae > Aegotheles > Aegotheles bennettii. The sequence goes on along the minus strand of VZRW01003487.1, from coordinate 42,973 downwards.
GGATGCCGTTGGCCTTCTTGGCCACCTGGGCACACTGCTGGCTCATGTTCANGCCGGCTGTCAACACACACCCCCGGGTCCTTTTCTGCCAGGCAGCTTCCCAGCCACTCTGCCCCAAGCCTGGAGCTGCATGGGGTTGTTGTGGCCCAAGTGCAGGACCCGGGACTTACATGTTCATATAGAAACCATTTGGCCCATCAGGCATGTCTCTCTTGCTCTAGTGTTCTGGGTATTTTTTCTTTCTTAGCATTACACCAGATATAGTGGCTCGAGTCAGTTGGCACATCATTGTATCTCCTCCACCCTGACTCCAAGCAGCATATAGGGGCTGCTTGGAAGTTCGCTAGCAGGAGAGGACATATGCAAAATTCCAGCATGCTGTAAAAATACCTGAATCACTGTTCCACAAGACTCTAGAGAAGCTCAGTGGTGTAAAGGGGGAGGACTTGAGGCCATGGTCTAATGGTCTAATGGTTAGGAATATGATGGGATAAAGGTTGGACTTGATGATCCTAGAGGTCTCTTCCAACCATAATGATTCTATGATTCTATGGAAGAGACGGATGGCAGGAAGGAGCATAGTAGAGTCCTTTTCTGGTCAGATTATAGAAATATAGACCCAGATAGAGCTGCAAGTAGCACATTGATGTGTTTTTCTTCTGAGTACAGGGTACTTGAAAAAGAAATCGGGGGAGAAACCCTCTTCCTCAGCTTGCCAAATTCAACACTTGGCAAACTGCTACTCCCAAGATGGGTGGGCAGGAAAATGCAGCAGCACATTTCATGCCCGCTTGCCACCTTACCCTTGAGCCTAGCTCCAAAGAGTCAGGACAGCAGTGTCTGAGCCTCTGCCTCTGAGCAGCAGATCCTAAACTGCCCGAGTTCTGAAATCTTAATGACACCTTGGTTTATGCGTTGGTTCTGTCCTTCCTCCTGCTTCCGCAATAAATTGCTCTTCTCCACTGTACTTCAGAAAGTCATGAACAATTCAGCCTCTTGTCTCACCTTCTCTAACTGCGTTGCTATGGTAAATTACATTTATGGACATTCAGTCTATTTCAAGAATATTCATCTACAAAGCACGATGTTGACATTTTTGCTTTTTTTATTGGTGGGTCAGAGGAGGAAACAAAAGCAAACCAAGTATTCCACCTGCTGTTTATTTTGTCCTAGTTACTCCCCAGATCAAATCACTTTCCTGGATGTTATCTCATATATTACTTCCTTCTTTATTTCAGGTTAGCATCAATAATTGTCTAGCTACTGCAGATTTTGATACAGGGACAGAAACAAAATCCTGTTGTGATTAAATCAGGAGATGAATAAGTGAGAAGAAACAGTCAATATGCAGAGTTAGGATTTTTTTCACCCCTCTTCCTTAACTGAAAACTTCTCGGGCTGCCTGTAGGTTTCTTAGTACTTGAGGGTGGAGCAGAGAAGATGGAGGAGTTGGAACAGATGAGTTTTGTTGTGGATTGCTGTTTACTGGCATTTGGGAGACAACTGAGAATCATTTCCATTACTGAAAAGATGAGTAATGCCACAAGGCTCAACACAGAAAAAAAAAAAAAAGAACACTCTACAAGGACAGCTTCATTTTGAGGACATTTCTGTTCTTTTCTTCACAGATTGGAAAGGACAAAATGTCATAATCTTGCATTTGACACACTCTCCTTTTTTTAATCTTTAAATAAACACCTTTGTTTTTTAAAAATTATCACTATGTACAGAATTCAGAAACACTAATCATTAGATTAAAAATAAGGAAGAAAACAGATAATGGAGTGAAATAAGCTGGAAGGAGATTCATTTTGGGAATTAATTTACAATGCCAAAAATATAATTGCCACTGATTAACACATTTTTTTCTCCCTCTTATGGGCATTTATTTTTAATTTATTAATTTCAATGCTCATTATACCTTGATTACACTCTCTTTTAGGAGGAAATAAGATTTGAAGTGGTTTCTATTTTTTTCCCTGTTTTATTGTTTCCATACAGTAATTGTGAGTATGTCATGTACTTGAATCTGTTTGTACTTTCTCTCACTTGAGGTTCTATTTTGAGTTGGCTGTATTTGGGGGAACAAACATGTTTAAGGGCATTTGGTTGCAAATCAATCACTGAATGATAAGAGCTAATTTAAAGTCATACTAGCACCTGCTCTAGGCTGCAAAGTGTCCTTGTGGCATTGCCAATGCTCTGTGCAGAGTAAGGAAGGAGCAAATACAAAGGTTACCCATAAAATGCTCTGAAGTTGTAGGAAGATTTCTAAAAAAGAAAGGTAATTTTCCTGCTGTGTAGAAATACTACCCTGTCCTAGGTCAGTCCCATCCCACATATCTACTAGCACTTCTACAAAGCCTGTCATTGTTATTGCCAAGAAGCAAGTGAGGAAAATGTGAGGACTACCAGGCGAGACAATTTAGTTTATTGGTTTCATTATTTTGAGCAAGCTGCCTATGGTTTTGTTTATATTCCCATCATCTGGAAATACTCTGGCACCCTACTGAGTTTTGCAACAAGATCTGTTAAATGGTGGACAAGCATCTCTTGGGCAGCAGAAATAAACAAAGTTCCAGACTCTTAGAAAGTTACTATCAGCTGCAAAACTGTCTATACGTAGTTTTGCAAATTGTAATAAAAGCACAGTAATTCAAGTTACACTAACTAGAAACAAGAATCACAGACTCCTTTAGGTTGGAAAAGACCTTTAAGATCAAGTCCAGCCATAAACCTAACAGTGCCAAGACCCACTAAGCCATCACATCTACACGTCTTTTAAATACCTCCAAGAATGGTGAGAAAGAAGCCACATTATTATTTGCTATAGACCGACATCCTCACACATACACACGTACCTCTACTATGGCTCTGCTGATGTGTGTTGTTGAAACATCAGGATTTATTCAAAGGTGAGACTTTTCATTTATTTTGGAGACGTCTCTGGCTTGTTCTAGAGAAAGCCTGCATTTGTCCTCTAATTTCTAGTGTGCCTCTATTACAACAGAGGACAGAGATCACGATCATCTTTCTGTCCCCATGCACAGCTCAGAGAACTCAGGGCTGGTATGGAAAGGGTGTCAGATGTCAACATGAATGTTTCCTTTCCCCCACACTATCCCACAGATTAGCAGTTGTCTTTGTGCAATCACAATTGCCACCAATGTTCAAACCTTATATGTCAGCTCCACAAAGAGCCATGACCTTGTGTATAAGAGGTCTGACTATTTAATGTTTTTTAAGTAGAAAGCAAGTATTCTGCTAATCTGAATTCCAGATTTCATTTTTTCAGACTTCTCAAGAGAGCCAAAAACATATACCTTACACAATTTTAAAGGAGAAAGTTGAACTTCTCACAAAACAACATGCTTTGATAAAACTCTGAACATGGCAAGATCTAAGGTAAAATTATGAGTTAGTATTCTTGATTGTGTCTTTAACTCCGAGTTCCTAAATTTATCATATTTTATAGTGGCTATTATACCTCTGGATTATTTTTACTATTTACATAAATACCTAAATTTTTCTGGAATCTGGCTAAATTGTTTGCCTCTATAAGATCTTAAGGCAGCAAGGTCTATAGGTTAATTGCATGCTTAGCAAAGAAGCAGTGCCTCTTAAATAGCTATTTGCTTATTCCTGCATTCTGGTTTGGGTTTTTTTGAAAGAGTAAGGAAGGGTACCTGGCTTCAGTACTGTGCCTGCAATTATTCTTTTGAGACAGAATTAGCAGAAAGGATCATAATTATTTTCTTAATAGCAGATTATTTACATATCAAGATACCACATTAAATATGATTTCAGCTATAATCTCTCATGTTCTCTATGGTTTTCAGGGGATAAAAAGGCCATAGTTGTTAGGGATGCATTTAAGACACTAGAAATTCAGAGCTTGGTACAGAAATCAGAAGTGGGATCTTGTCTGTATAAAACCAACATGAGTTTTGCTATTAACTCCATTGCACCGGGATTTCCTTCACCTCATTAGCTTCTACCTTCGGAGTCTACTGTATAGCAACTATAAATTCATTCAAAAGGACCATAACTCACAAAGTTCAGATGAAGGTTTAAAATGTGCATAGGTGACATACAAGCCCAAGTCCCATTATCAAAAATAATGTAGGAGAGGAGTTTTTCAAGGTAATCTGGTGCACAGATGCCTGTCCAGAATCAGATTTTCCAACCTAGATTTGTGGCTTAGGTGCCAGATTGCAATGGATGTTCTCATTTATGCCTTTTACTTTAGTGGTTTTTTTCCCCTCTCCTGTATTACATATTTGACATTTATATACCTTTAAAAATATAGCCCTTGAGAGGATGACCAGGTACTGAATAAGTCATATACCATGCCTAGACTACGGCTGCATACAAGCATAGTTACAATAACATTATGTTGTACATACAGCAAAGACTTCTTACTATGGACTTAAGTGGACCAACAAGGCCACAGATTTGCAGCCACAGAGGAAAATCAGCTATGAGTGAAACAAGACAGACCAGCAGAAGAACAATTGTACTAATACAATTCCATCTCACTGAGGTTTTTGTTGGCAAAACACATCAGTCAGGACTCACTTGTCTGGGAGTACAGAACTAGCTCTAAGACTAACTAATCAATTAAAGTCTGTACTAGCGGACCCACTGGGCTTTCAAGTGCTCTGGAAGTAGGACCAAAGCTCTGAGGACTTTTATAGTATGGAAAACAAACCTTATCTTCAAGCCCTACTGAAACAGGCACCCAAAGCTGTATCTCCGTATCAACCAGCCTTTAACTTCAAAGATAGTCATGCTCTAAGGCTGACTGTCAAAAACTCAGGCCTCTTTCCACTTCTCTTATGATCTATAGAAATGGTGAGAATGCAAATTGTCACAGAGGGGGGAACAAATCAAATCTCTTTCCTCAGGGGAGGCCATCAAGAGACTCTCTTCAGCAACACCTAGCACGTACCTGCATAGCTATGAGTTACATCTCTTGCTAGCAATAATCTTCCCTCCTTTTCATTCTCTTCCATGCAATGGACCCACTTATATCCTTACTCTTTAAAGCAATCTGTATAGTTGATTTAGCTCTTTCCTCCTCCCACTGTAGCTGCTCTTTAAAAGGATGTTATTGAGAAAGGAAATGTATGTAGGTGGGAGAATGAATACACAATTATTATTATTGTTATTTTTGTGTGGAAGAAGATGCAGAATTTGGCATTCTGAAACATGAAATATGAGACTTAGATGAGGTATGTAGCTCAATAGATATTATTCTATTCCATTCTAGTATCTGTTACCCAATCATACAGCTCTTTGGTCTAAATAATTTTAATTAAGCAATTCTACCTTCTGTAGTAGCCATTACCAGAACATAATTGACTGCATCAGTAATGAAGCTTTCTGAGGGTGCTAAACAAACAGCAAGGTTAATTATCTGGCAGTAATGCTTGTTATGAAAGTGCAACACTGGCCAACTAAGTTTCCTGTTCTCCTGCAGTACCCTTTCAGTAAATCAATGTAATATCCGTGGATATATATATATTGCCTTTCTGCGGTAGCAGTATTCAGCAACGGAAACAGGAAGCCACCAACTGGTCAGGAGTGCATGGAAACCAAAACACAGAAAACATGAATTTTTATTAAATGTGTTTTATCCAACTACGAAGTTTTATTATTTTTTTCTCCCCCTTCTATAGTGAAGAATGAATTTTCAAACCCTGTGTTTATGTTCCAGGCACATCTGACAGCAGAGACATATTTCAATTATAGTCAGAGTCCAGAATTTTATATTACACACTACATAATCCCAGAGAGGATCTGATACTTTTTTTCACTCAGCTTCTGTTTTCACCTTTTCTCCTTCTTGATAATAAATTCACTCGCACTGAATTAATTGGATAGATCACATCTGGATTTTGCTTTGTGAGTTTAAATTTAAAGTGTTGACAGTTCATGTATTAATTCTATATCACTCAAAACTAATAGTAACCTATGTGTTTCTCTGCAGGTAAAAGGCTGGTTTAGATTGAAGACAAAGTTGATTTTGTTCCAGTATTAAAAATAAATGTATCAAGCCAAGTTTGTTTGACCTTTAACTTGGAAAAATGTCAAAAGTTAGTTTTATTTTAGGAGTTGGCTTATTTGGTTGTTTTGGGGTTTTTTTCTAAGACAGATTCCCAGCTTTATAGCTAAAAGAGTATGCAAATGTGATATCTTGATTCTGAGGCCCACAAGGCTATTCCCACCCTAATTTCAGCATCTCGAAAACAAAGCAGTGTGTCTTTATGCCAGTTTAAAAAACAAACAAACAAACAAACATAAACCAGGTCTACATCTGCTCTCTGAAAATACCATGTGCTGCCATTTTGACATACAAACATCCATACAGCATTTTGGAGGGTTGGTTGGTTGGTTGGGGGTTTTTGTCACTCATTACCCTTACCTGATTTGTATGAAAACCAGACACTTTCACAGAGGTGTCAAATGTGTGAAAATTCTATTTCTTAATAGTAGCTCAGCTGTTTTATGCAGATCCAATTGCCAACCACAGGTGGAGGAACCCCAGCAGCCACTAATGGTGTACAGTTTTACAAACAACTCTTTCAGATGGAAATCTTGCTAAGAATTCTCCAAAAAGTAAAGGTTACAGTGGTTACTGCAGTATTTAGCGAGTTGGGAGTATCATAGAGGTAACCCTTCTTCCAGTGTCTTACTATTTCTCTCTCGTGCACGCATGAGGAACGGGAAGTGTGCATGAATAGAAATACAGAAAACTGCTTCACATTAAAACAAAACGCTCACAGCCCTTTTCAAAGCAAAAGTGGCTTGCCAGTAATTGTAGTTTTTCAAGGTCATTGCTGTACCTTACATACACTTACAGAACATTTTCTTGGGGCCACAGAGCTCTGATGAATTGTGAATAATCTCTATCTATCTTTGAACTGAGTTACACATATTCCTGAATGAATCCATCTTATGCACAGAGCATCTCAAGAAGATCCACTGACAGGTTCTACTAAGGAAGGATCACAGAAGTGTATTCTCCAAGTCTGAAAGTGACAGACTTATCTTGTTCAAGGACAGGAATTATTCCAGTGTCGAGTCAGCCCCTGATTTATTGAGATTTAAGTTCGCAGGATCTCTAAACACTCATCCATAATTGCTGAGCCAAGGACAGTGTTTCTCACTGATGAAGACACAGAGCATCTCACTGCTCCAAATATACCTTTGCAAACCCTAGAAAACAACTGATATGCAGGTCATTCCTATATAGCAGCATAAAGAGACATGAAACAGTTTTCAAGATCGTGGCTAAGGACCTGAAGAAAAGTAACATCATAAAAGGTTCAGCAACAAAAGTTATCTGAAATTATGCTAAGTACTTTTTCTTTTTTCCCCTCTGCAGTCAGGTGGTGACCTCTTTAGGGTAAGTATCACTGCTTTTCTTGTGTTGGCAGAATGCCTGATTCAAGAGGCCTTCAGCCCTGACTGGAAGCGTGAATTTCACAGCAATGCAAACACACAAAAAAATAGAAAATAAACTTCGGAGGTAAGCTGGGAACAAACAGTCTTCTAGCAATCATCAATATGTAGACAGAGATCCATTAGGAAAGTGTGAAATTTTTTCACCAGGTGATAAATTCAATCATAGTGAGGAGCAACCCAAAAATTCTTATGAATTCAGATTGAATTTGAGAAAGCATTCTAGGACAGGGAAAATAAAAGACCCTCCCTCATATCAGCAACTCCAAAGGCAGGCAATTATTGGCATGAAAGCTCAGATTAGTCCTGTTTTGTTGTTGTTTTTTATTATTTCCTCACTCTATTTTGTGAAGCTTTGAGTTTTTTATCTCCAGAGGTCTCTTCCAAGGTTTACTGCAGCTTTTGAAAGTCTTTACACGCTCTCAATTCTCGCCCCCAAAATCCCCATATTTTGTGATCACACAGATGGTCCAAATTTTGACCTAATCATCCTCTGTAGTATGCAACTTCTCTGAGCCCATGTTTCTTCCCAGCTGCAGCAGTGGCTTTGAAGGGAAACCACGCTTTTGAACAGAGAATGGTCTCTCAATACATCATCTATTCAATTATTGAAGAGCTACTGAGCCCCAAACTCAGCCCTTTTCAGCACACCAAGACAGTGACCATAGCTTTGGTCTGTTTCTCAGTATGATTCATCTGCCCAAACATAATATTCTACAACGTATACACCTACTATATGTTTGAGGTTTCCCCTTTTGACTGAAGGGGAGAAATGCTCATTCTGGTACCATTCATATCATGCTAACATGAACATCAAAACCACATCAGTTGAATCACATCCTAAAATTGCTTATGGCTGACTGCAACAGGAGGATGGGTGGTTTGCTCAGACAACTGAAGTTAGGTTAGATGAATCCATCCCACCTGCTGCAGTGGCATAGGAAGAGGATGGAGGAAAAGAACAAGGAAAGATGGCAAAAGAAGGCAGTGCTTTGGCTCCAGTCAAGTAACTCCTAAGAAGGAGTTAGATAGCTGGTTCCAAGTGCAGTCTGCAGCAGACTCACAGCCCGTGGCCAAAAAACTCCCCCAGAAACTCCCCCAGCAGCACACACAGAAGGGAGGGGGACCAATAATGCAGAAGAATGGACGGTTGCAACAGCAAGGACAAGCAGGAGGAAGTAATTTCCCCCAAAGCCTGGTGTGCCCTTGGAGAACTGCTTCACCACTCTGCAGACTCAGAAGAAAGACCCCTCACATAAGGAGAGACACATCAGGAGCTGTGTAACAACCAGTGTGACTAAGAAAAGGCAACGAGTGATAGTAAGCAACTCTCTTCTGAGAGGTATGGAAGCACCCATGTGCCGACCTGATGCACCTTCTAGAGAGGTGTGTGGCTTACCAGGGGCTCGTTTCAGGGATGTCACCAAGAGACTACCAAGCTTCGTACAGTCTACTGACTAATATCTGCTGGTGTTGTTTCACGTGGGCACCAGTGATAGAGCCAGAAGCAGTTTGAGGAGTATCAAGAAGGATTACAGAGCCTTGGGAGTGGTGGTAATGGACTCTGGAGCTCAGATATTGTTTTCATAAATCCTCCTGGTCAAAGGGAAGGGGCTTGTGTGAAATTTGAGGAAAACGAGGACGGCCCTGTACGAAAAGAACCCTTAAAGGATTACCTTGCTAAATCTTGTGCAACTTGAGGGAGTGACAAGCCCACTCATTAATCACAGGATACCTCTGAACAGGGGCTTCGAGGAGGCAGGGAGCCTTGCTCTGGTCAGCAAGATGACAGAAAACTTGCGTAGTTCTTTGTTCCTTCAAGCGGCCATGTTGTCTGAAGGATGACCTTTCCCTCATTACCTGTGAAATGCATGTTAAAGTTGACACCCCTGCATATACTAATGAAGATTACAGAGAACATGGTATACATGTGTGACCATAGCACTCATCTCTCCACGCAAATCATACCACGTGTTACCTGAGGGAGGGAACCTTGTCGTTTAGGAGATAAAAGACAGAGAATTTAACAGGGAGAGAAGAATCTAAATTCAGGTGAACCAGTTGAGGGGCTGTGTCTCCCTTTTCTCCACTCTCATGAGACCCTCACCTGTAGTACTGTGTCCAGTTCTGGGGCCCCCAACAGAAGAAGGGCATAGAGCAAGTCCAGAGGAGGGCCGCGAAGATGACCAGGGGGCTGGAGCATCTCTCCTATGAAGAGAGGCTGAGAGAGTTGGAGTTGTTCAGTTTGGAGAAGAGAAGGCTCCAGGAAGAATTTACAACAGCTTTCCAGTACCTGAAGGGGGCCTACAGGAAAGTTGAGGAGGGACTTTTTACAAGGGCATGTAGCAATAGGATGAGGGGGTAGATTTAGATTGGATATTAGGAAGAAATTCTTTCCTGTGAGAGTGCTGACACTGGCCCAGGTTGCCCAGAGAAGTTGTGGCTGCCCCTCCCTGGCAGTGTTCAAGGCCAGGCTGGATGAGACTTCAAGCAACCTGGTTTAATGGGAGGTGTCCCTGCCCATGGCAGGGGGGTTGGAACTGGTTGATCCTTAAGGTCCCTTTCAACTCAAATCATTCTATGATTTTTTTAAGACAATAAGGCTCCAGTCAGAAACACAGTGATTATCTCTACACCTTCATCTTCACTCTCTGTTTCACTTTCTGGTCTTTTTTGTTTTTTTCCCTTTGTCTCATTCTCTTTTCTTTTAAACATTTTCTGATAGAGCCTGCCTAGCCCCTCAGACTCTTTCCTTGAAGCCTTCCATCCCACTGTACCCTTCAGCACTTGATTCAGAACAGAATACATTTTGTACAACGCCTCTCCAAAGGCATTGTGAACTGTCACTTTCACAGAGTTCACTCAGGATGACTGAAGCACTCAGGAAAACGAGTAATATCTTCAGCTCTTCTCTTAAAACATGAATATGGAATTTATTGGTTCTGATAAAAATTACAGTTGCTTGTTCATAAAGAGATAGCTGCAAGGGCAAGCGTGATTCTAGCAACAGAGAGGGGGTGGGTGAAAAATGAACAAAACTTTGGCCATTTGGAGACTCAGTTCCAACATGCTCTCAGTCACACAAAAAACCATGGGTAGTTTGTTTGAATGTTACTGAGAGATATCTGAAAGCCCTCGATCTGCAAAAGCAGCTCAGAAATACTGTGGCACTTCTCTGGGTCATAAGCTCTTGCACAGAGGCAGAGAACAGAAACAGACATAAAGAAACGAGTGAAACAAAGCTACCCAAACTTCTCTTCCTAGCTGATAGACAATGAATTTACAGTAGATGCTTAAAACAGTCCTTTGTCTGTCTGTCCTTTATTTCTCTCTGGCAGTATTTCTACAACGAATTTTGGCAACAGAATAAGGCAAATGTTTAGATGGCAGAGGCCCAAGTTGTTAAGCTATGGACAAAGTAGCAAAAACCAGGTTGCTTTCCACATGCCCATTACCTGCAAGAAGTTCCATGTCTGGTCCATCCAGAGCTGTACCTGGCTCCTTTTTTTGTCCAGAGTTAGTTTCCCTCGCAGACATGCCTACAGAGGCACTCCTCCCTCTTTCTTGCGACATAGCTCACATCTATGCTGTTGTCTCTAAAATTATATGTTTTGTTGTATGTCCTCTTGCCCAAATGAAAGCTAGAGCTAAAGCTAAACCTAGAAAAAGCATGGAATAACCCAGAAGTGGCCATTTCACTGTTTCATAGGACATTGAGAACAGAGATTTTTAAGCCAGAAAGGGTTGTTGGAGCACATATTCCAATCTTTGGCACATTATACTCCACTATGTTACATCCAATCATCTCATCTCTCAAATCATGGACCGCAAACACCAGCCTGGTAATCAGCCAGGTCTTCTAATGTCAAAGGAAGATGTGGGAGATGGTGTAAAAGTAGAGTCCAAAGTTGGACCCCAAACTCAGGAAAATATCTGTTTGGACAATTGGCCTAGAAATAGCTCCCCACCTCCAACCAGAGTACAAATGACTACTTGTAGTTGGGAGATGCAGCAAGCCAGGCTGGCTTGCATCCAAGAGGTCCCCAGTGTCATGGTGTTGGATGAACTGTACTGTACACTTAAATAGCATCAGCATCAGCTGGTTTTGAGCTGAATGGGGAAGGAGGAGGACAGAAATGCATACTGTTGCATTTAGTGGCTGATTCCAGCATGTCCTTGGAAAAGATAATCGAGGCAGAAAGGTCTTATTGCCAAGGGGACTAACATCTAAAAGCTGATGTGCCTTGTTCATAGACTTTTTCAAACCATAAAGCTACCAACAGCAAATGGGTTAAGCCACTTGAGAGTGGGAGGTGGGTAGGGCAGAAGAAAACAAAGAGAAAGGATGAAACATGAAGCTGTTGCTTCCTATTTGCCACTCCACTGAGCACAGGTATCCCAGGAACTGCCACCACCCATCCTCACTTCAGCAGCAGTAAGAGAGCTCAGTAAGAATTTTATACCAACATACGCATAAAAATATCCAAAGCAGGTACAAGGTACAGGTGATAAAATGGATATATCACTGAAAGTTTTTCTGCAATGTTGAACAAGCAATAGCCAAAACCCCTTCTATTCTTCAACTTTCCCCAAGAAGAGCTATAATGAAACAAGAGACAAGGATGGACACTGAGAACATGGGAATTAAAAGCACTGATGAAACAAGGCAAAGGACTTGGGTCTGAGCAGCACACAGAGCAATATGAGAGCAAAGGCCTAAAGTCCCAGGTGGGAAAAACTCTATAGGAAAACAAAACAAAGCAATGCCTGTTTTGCTGGCATAAGGTATCAGAGAAGATGCTAAAAATGTTACTGCCAAGCAAACCAAAACAAAGCAAAAATAAAGCAAGACAAAACAAAACATTCCAGACTTTTTCTACTGACAAATGTTAGTGTTTTCTGCAAAATATACAATAAACAAAATACAGGACTACAGACTTGCTGTATGTTGTTTTCTCTCCAAACAATACTCAAACAAACTTTCCTGGCTTGGGACATTTCACCCTCACACTAGCATCCCGAAGATCACCATGGTAAGAAAAGTCAACTCCATATAGACAGAGAGGATTAGACTAAATGATACCTTTTCTTTCCTCACAGCTCAGAATTCATTTTTTCCTGGAATAATGTGATGTTTCCTTTACCAAAGATAAGTGCAACTCACTCTTGGAATCTCAGGGCTTAATGCAAAGGAAATAGAAATGAACATGTGAAGGTCTCAATGCATGTAGAGATACAAGCTTTAAGATACTTTCCAGATTTTTAGCCCCTTTGAAGTTAATGGGTTCACTTAAGAATTTCTAAATGCTTTAGACCTTGCAAAATCAAGGTCTAGAGCTTTAAGGTCAAGTGTGTTATTTGACTGACCTGCACACAAACAGCACAAACATTTCCACCAGGCTGGTATTCCCAAAGAGAGGCAAACACATTCCCCTGCCATCTGCTGAGAACTGAAAACTCAGATTGCTGCAGCACATGGTGGCACCAAATGGAACCACACAGGTGCTAGAATGAATGGCAGGCACTTTGGAGATTTGGGTACACTTAAACATACTTCATGTAAGGCAAGATGAGGAGACAGACACACAAAGACAGGAAACTAGCACACCTGATACTTTTTCTTAAGATTCATCAAAGAACCCTGTATTTCAGTCAATTACAGAAACAAAGCAAAGGGAAAACAACAGCCCAAGGGTAAATACATGTGTTAAGCCTATTACTTCCCTGTAGGATGATAAGAAATATCTTTTGATGTGACTGTCACAAGACAGCTAGGAAACCAAAGCAACTCTACAGCTGTCAGGAAGGCTGCAAATAATGCCTGTGGATACTTCTTAAAATGGTTTCTCCATACTGGGATAAGGCAAATTATAAAGTGTTTAACATTTAACATTTAAATGGAATTATACCAATTGCAAAACATCAGTTTGCCCAAATGAAAATTTGGTCACCCTCAGCCTCTGAAGGCAGGCAGCAGCAGGGCAAATGAAAGTGCCAGCCAAAAACCCACACTCTGCAGCCAACCTCTGCTAGGAACAGCGTGCTGGCTCGGTCACTACCGTGCACTTCACCTGACAGGTCAGAGCAAATGGCATCCTTCTCTCTCACGGACAGAGGTGGCAGAAAAGGGGAAAGTGAAAAAGGGGAAAAAAAGGTCACACCTCCCAAAATTCCATATCATGATTTTATAAAACAAAAAAAAGCCCTCACAAAACCAAAAACAAACAAAAAACCAACTCTTTTCCAAAGCAAATAATTGAAAGGAAAGATGCTATTTTTTATTTTTTGGCCAACAACATTAACTTAAATCCACCATATATGTTGACTCCTGCAATTTCATCATAGAAAACATTATTCTGGACACACCTGAAAGGAGGTTTACTTTTCAAAGTCTCAAAAAAAAAGTAAGTCTGCACAATACTATGGATTTTTCTGGATTTTCACACTGACAGGACCACTTTCTGTTTGATAAGAGGGAAGTTGTCTGTTTGACAGGAAACAGAGTACATCTCTTCAATACATATTCAAGTATCTAGGTAAGAAACGTGATCCTTTGACCTGACCATGTGCATACATTTTTCATTCAATTTCATGTATTGGCTCTTACATATCTTCGGTGATCTCCCACACTGTGAATTTGCAAACAAGAATAAGACTTATTTTTCACCCAGCAAACACACTGCATAGGCTGCAGTGCTGTCCTCATTAAACCTGTGTAAAATCTGTGGGGAAAAACATGCTGCAGTCAGGCTAGATCACAATAAAACATTGTTATTGTCTCTATGTTCTAAATCACAGAGAAGTCTTCTTTGAAAACATGCAATATAGAAAAGAGGAGGGAAAGAAAAGAAAGAAACCCTAACACTTTGAATTGTAGCTTTCATTAAACTTGGAAGAAGTCATCCAGGTCAAGTCAAAGATATTGCTGTAAATAAAGTCTGACAGGACACTAGAATCCAAGCAATTGTTTTTCTCTCACTGAATACTTTCCATATTTCATTTCTAAAACTAGCAAGTTTGAGTCCAACACAGTTTTGAGGTTTCTGACAAAGTGAGGATTACGATCTCCTCATTAGCTCTTACTTCCCTCAAGTTTCTTGCTTTCACTACACCACTCCACAAATTCAGATACTTATGGTCTGTTAATCACAAGAAGGAGAACAAGTTTGCTAGAGAGGCTGCCTCATAGCAGAAGTCCCAAATGGTTTGGACCATGGATCGTTGTCAAGTTTTTCTTTTAGAGCATATTATAACCATCAACTATCTTAAATTGTAAGCCCAAACCAATCTACTGAGGAAGGATAAAAGCATTATTCTCTTCATGTCTCACTAAGTGTAGGAAATTTCTGCTCGTAATTACTTGCTACAAGCTTTCCTTCCCCTTTCATACAAGAGTGGGATAAAATGCTAAGTTCTGGTGATGCTGGGGATAGAAAGCTCCAGTTAAGGGGAAAGGAGAGAGGGAAAGATGAGCTACTGAGAACAGACAGTGTAGGAAACAACGGAAAAGAAGGTAGTTCTCACTTAACCACTGAGCCAAGGGAGAATCCTGAGCACTTGAGTGGCCAGAGACCAAGACCAGTGTGTGACAAGCTGCCAAGCCCAGTGTACGTCTGGGTGCAGAGAAACACTACCCTAGAAGTAGCAAAACTCATTAACAACTACAGTGCCAAGTAAATTTACTGGCTAGGCTAGGGAATTTTAGAAGGTTGCTATACTACTATAGGGCAGGCATCTGCCATCTCTCCGAATATTCTAATTCTGAGCTGCAGGTGATTTCATTGCCTTTGGAGGTCTGAGACTGTTTGAGAAAAGAATATAGGAAAAATGAGAAACTGCTTATTTAATTTTGGCAAAATGACAACCTCCACCACTCGCAGTTACGAAAATGCCTCCAACAATATTTCAGAATTCAGCTCTCTTAGTACGACAATTGCTTTCCTACTGTCAGACAATGCTTTTCAAAAGTCCCCATCTCAACAGGAATGTAAATATGGTAGTTATCTTCTCATACGAATCACACTTCTAATTGACAAAAAATATCTTGCTTGAAAATGGGAGGAAGAGTTGGTGATCAGTTACTTGTCTACCAACTAAACTTGATTCAACCAGCTCTGGGCATTTCAGAAAAAAAGAAGGTTGGAATTATCAATGACCATTAATAAGTCTTCTAAATCAATAAAAATTAATTCTCCCTGTATTTGCAATATAATCAAGTTGTCATTAACTGTTCCACTGAAATTAAACATCCTGATTTAAAATTTTCTTTTGGACTTAAAAGGAATACAAAAATGACTGTGCAGAAAATTTAGTAAACAACTGGGGTTTCTGATTTATTTCTCATTTCATTTACAGAAAAGTCTGGGCATGGAAGAATTATGTCATTTTAGAAAAGCAGAGTTACAAGTATAACTTTTTTGTAGTCTCCTAAAAGTATCTGGCAAGTAAGTGAAGAATTGGCCATTGAAGTACAGTGAAAACTGTTGGTTTTTTTCACATTATTCTGAATACAACATAACATACTCACGTAACAACTCAAGTCAATAGAATTAGCCTCATAAAACTTAGTGGACCTTTGATCAGATTAAAGAGTACAAAGATATAAAGTATTTAAGTATGACAAGTCTCAATGAATTAACTGAAAAAATAAGAAAAGAAATCATTCTATTGACGCTAATAGAGGCAGGATTTTATCCCCAGATTCTACCATATTTGTAATATCTCTCAGCCTTTTAGACTGCAACTTCACCACTCATTTCTGCCCAAAGTCTTCCTGCTAGCCATTGCTTCTTTCAAGAACATATGGTATATCTCACATTTTATCCTCATCAATGACTATGTTCTGCTACAGAACCCTGCCTCCTCCCTTTTGTATTCACTCTCATAAGGAAGCAGCATCTACTTTTGGCAACAAGAATCACAGTTTGCTATTGGATACATAAACCATGGTTCTTTCCACATAGGAATTAGAAAACACAGTGAAACAGTGGCAAAATATTCAGACAAAAATAAAAATTGCAATGTTACAAATATTCCTATTTAACTTCTTGCCTCATTCCTGTATGATTATCTGAACATTGACAAAGAACAAATCTGCACTTCTTTAAACAGTGCTTTGCTTAATGTTCTGTACTGTTACTGACACCCTATTAAACATGTCAGTATTGAAGGATTTAGGGCCATTTCAGTCTTAACCCATACTATTCTCTGGGAATAAAACAGAAGGTAACAGACTGTGGTGGCAACACAGAGAACACAATTATGAGGAAAACCAGGCTTTTTTTCAGATTTATCACCTAAATAGCTATATAAATATATGGCACATTAAAATATATGACAAGAGTCAAGACTTTTATTCTAAGCAGTTTACACTTGAAGAATTTCCCTGGATGCTCAGAACACTCAGAAAATAAAAAATTATGTTCAGAATTTCAAGGTCAAGCTTAGACAGCCCACATTGTGGTGCAGACACAAAACGTTGAGATGAGCATTGTGCATCAGTTGTTGGATAGATTGGACCCAGCCCTGTGTTGGTACTCAAGAGAGAAAACAACAAACTGTTATCACCTTGATAAAAAGTTATGTACTCTTTCAAGTGAAACCTACTATGGATTTCACCTTCCAAATACAGACCAGGTAACTGCACGCCCCATTTTTTGTACTAGCCAGCAGAATGGACCAAATGCAGTGGTGGCAGGCATAGTAGTAGGTTAAGATGAAGAAGATCGGGTAAAAGATCAAATATGATCTCCAGACACTGCCTAATAACTGAAATCAAATTATTCACTGAGTCAAAGTGCCTGTGAAGATAATACATGCTGCACTATACAGCAAAGACAGAGCATCCCACATACCTTATAAGCATTTCAACCTCAGGCTATGTTTTAAAGACAGAAAGGTCAGTCGCTCGTCTGGCTCCGTGCTGAAATCAATGGAGCAATCCTGATTGATGCCAGCTGAGGATCCTGCTAATAAGACAGGGAAGTTTTGAGATTTACTTTTACCTGGGGAGCTGCCCTAAGAACCAGTCTTTTACAATTTCTTGAGGATGGGTATGCATATTCTGTTACTACCATGCAACATTAAACTGACGGCATCATTCTCCCAGTTGGCCACTCAAACTCTGCTGGAGGACACTGTAACAATGCAGCACATTTCAGACTGCAGGGCTGAACACACTGTTACATTGCAGTTGCATCTATTAAAATACTATGCCTGAAATTAATGCATTACACCTTTCAGACTAATGTTCCCTAAATCAGACTGAATTTATCTAAGGGTATTTTTAGGCAAAAAATACATCCTCATAAGCAATGTAATGATCAGCACTTTTCCCCCAGATGCCCTAATATGGAATAAAGCCTATGCAGTAATTAATATTTATGAAGCGAATGAGTTCCTGTTAAAGCCTAAATCACAAATATATGGGATTTGAACTATAAAAATGCAAACCTAAACCCATATGATAAAAAGACATTTACATACATATTAATTGTGAATTTTGGTCGAGTTGTTATATATTGTTTTAGTAAACTCAAAATTAATAATCACGCAGCTCTACAAACTTCTGTATTGATCAATGTGATTTCTAGATTAGCCATATACAACAGAGGAAGATTCATTTTAGTACATTAGGGCACCTTTGAAACTTGATCAGCAGAAACTTGATCTTATGTCCTTCAGTTGCCGGCACTACCTCGTTTCCAATCTCTCAAGTGCTTTCTCCTGTTTGAATTCAGAGAAAGCATTATGCACAGAAGAAAGCTCTTTGCAAAATGAACTGATATGCAATTCAACCTGCTTCCTAGGAAGAGATGCTTTTACCCAGTATTAAAAATGAAAACAACATACACTGTTCCTGGAACATACGTTCTGTATATACAAAGCAGTTGAAAAAGAGTAAATAATACTTTTTTATGCAGTGCTTTTTATCATCAGATCTCAAATTGCCTTATAAAAATTGCTGATTTACATATAAGCCATTAATAAAAAATTAAAGGCTTACAAATCTTCATATAGTGATTGATGCTAAAAATGTTTCAGCATCAGAAAAAAGCTATGTGATTTAGCAACATGAGATGTTTATTTAAGAGCTCTTATATGAATTCAGTAGGCTAACTTCAGGTACCTAAGCCTGAAAATGTTTTCTTTCATAAAGGCATAAAAGGATTCAAAAGAAATGTGAACAAATTCGAGCTAAATATAATAATGTCTCCTCAAACCATCATTAATGTTTATTAGCATTTGTTACTTCCTCCCCCTTTCCAGATGTCCCGGTGTAGAGCACCCTGCATAATGCCATCAATATCTTTGTTGAAACACAGATGGAATGATACAAGGTGTGCCACAACTGAGCGGCTCCATGAAGGGGTGTGTTTGTTTCCTTGAGACAGTACAACATAATTTAGAAGAAATCTCTCTCTCTTTTTTTTTTTTTTTCCTGGCTACTCAAGAAGCTGCCCTAAATCTGTTCAGTATAGGAGGACAGGAATGGGAGAGAATGAAACATGCATTTTTCCCTTCTCTGCAAGCAGAGCCTGCTGGTGGAAGTGCTGGACTGGCAGTTCAAAGGACCATTGTCCTCCGTTCATCTAGAGCTTGGCTCAGCAAAGCTACAGCCAAAAGAAGTAGAAAGAGAATCAGCAGCAGTGCACGCTAAGGTGCTGAGATGCAGGAAACATAAACTAGAGGATAGTACATTCTCCATAACAAATCCCAGCATCTCTTCTAAGGCTAGATGCAAAGACCCCAGGAATGGTAATCCGCAGCACACCAGTTCATTTTACACACATAAACAACTTGCCATCACATTATATTCACCAATATTGAAGTCATTCTACTAGAGGGTATTATCTATCTTATCATCTAAGCTGTTTAATACCCATTTTCTCTCTCTTTCTACTAAAAATATAAGCCTATTTGACTTCACATCTCTCCCACCTTTGAGCCTCAAGAAAAGCAAAGCCACTTGACAAAGTTGTAGGTAGAGTGGAATTTTAAAATGAACAAAGAACACATCAGCAAGCTACAAGTAAATAATTTAGCTCTGGGCCTGAGGCACTAGCTTTTATTCAAAGAGGCATAATTGATAAAGAATGCTAGCGGAGTCATTTACAAAATGTTAACCATGCCATAGCAGAACATCCTGTTACAAAGCAAGATAATTATTTTACATACCAGAACCTCAAAAGTAAATAGATGAATGCACAGAATCTTAAATTGTGTTAGCAGATTAATGGGCAGATGAAAGATATTATTGGAGGTAATATAATCCCTCAAAACATTCATGCAAAAAAATGTAATGGTCCAGGTTATTAAAAATGCACCTTCACCTGCTTTTATATTCTGCATTAACTCAAAACTTCTCTACTGCACTGGAGAGCCTCACTGGAGTCCTGTTTAACATCTTCATTAATGATCTGGGGCAGATGTGTGCACCCTCAGTGAGTTTGCAGGTTACACAAAACTGAGAGGAATGTCTGGTATGCCAGAGGCTTGTGCTGCCATCCAGAGGGGTCTTGAGAGGCTGGAGAAATGGGCTAACAGGAACCGCCTGAAGTTTAACAAGAAGTGCAAAGTCCTGCGCCTAAGGAGGAACAAACCCATGCACCAAAATGTGCTGAGGGCCACCCAGCTGGGAAGCAGCTGGCAGAAAAGGACCCTGGGGACCTGGTGGACGCCAAGTTGAATGTGAACTAGTGATATGCCCTTGTGGCAAAGAAATTTGTGGTATCCTGGGCTTCATTAGGCAAAGTATAGGACCACCAAAATGATTAAGGGACTGGAGCATCTGTCCTGCGAGGAAAGGCTGAGAGAGCTGGGTCTGTTCAGCCTGGAGTAGGCTTGGGGGAAATCTCATCAAAGTATACAAACCCTTGAAGGGACGGTGCAAATAAGATGGAGCCAGACTCTTTTCAGTGGTGCCCAATGACAGGATGAGAGGTGAAGGGCACAAACCAAAACACAGAAGGTTTCCTCTGAATATCAGGAAACACTTTCTTCCTGTGAAGGTGACCAAGCACTGGCACAGATTTCCCAGAGACATTTTGGAGATATCCAAAAGCTGTCTGGACATGGTCCTCGGCAACTGGCCCTAGGTGGCCCTGCTTGAATGGGGGAGTAGGACAAGATGACCTCCAGAGGTCCCTTCCAACCTTGACCATTCAGTGATATAGACCCTATTACTCCTCTGTATAGGAAAGCAGCTCTGTTCTAGGCAGGTGTTCAAGCCTGCACTGAAAGTCTATGTCTCTCATCTGCATCTTCCCCTGATTCTTCAGCCATAGAAGATGGATTGATGTTTCTACTGCAGTAGCTTTTCAGTCATCTTCTTTAAAATAGTAAGGTAGGTAACCACTAAATATCTTCTGCCTGCCTCCCTCCCCTCTCTGTCCCAGCTGGATAACTTGGTAATGTGTTTCTTCCACTGGAAATGCTCTTGGACACTTTTGTAAAGTAACTTAGCAAGCATCAGGTCTGTAAGATATTATCTAGAAATGAAACTTTTCTTTGCAATACTTGTAGCTCTACAATACTATGTGCCTGTCGGTACTGGTGAAAAAGAACTCTGCAGGTCTGAGACACATTGCCACTTGTCTGTCTAAAAAATAGGATGTGTACTCTGCCAGGAATTGCATGGCTGACCAGGAATTAATTTAGAATAATTTCCTGGACTAGGCTGAGGAAAAAGACAAGCAGGACTAATGTACAGCAGCATAATTAATCACAGTTAATTGAATATTTATTTATTTATTTATTTATTTTAATGTGGTTTATAGCTCTCAGTTAAAGATAATATGTGAATTAACCCTATGGTTTTTGTTTCCTTCTGTTTTGCTCAGACAATTTCTGTCTACTTATTCCCTCATGGTGGTGTTTCCATAATGTAAGCCCTTAATTTCAGCCTGCTAAGTGCAGGTTAAGAAGATCTCTTGTGTAGTTGAAGAAGAAACCAGAAATAAAATTAAAACACACACCAACCAACATTCCCTTATGAGATCATGCTCTGTTGAATTGCTGAGGATGATGAAAAGCAGCAGGGCTTGGCATAGACATAACTGTGGAGGAGGTATGCGTTCCTGTGTGATGGACTCTAGATGACCCTGCTCTGGCAGGGGGGGTGGACTAGATGATCTTTTGAGGTCCCTTCCAACCCCTAGGATTCTGTGATTCTGTGATCAGTCCATGTGTCTGTCATCTATTCTTGACACTGGAGATATGCCAGGGAAGCACAGAAAATGTGAAGGGGGAAACAGGACCTCTATTTCACTACCCTAATCTAATCAGGATGCATCTACCAGGGACATAATTCAGAGCTTCTCACTAAGAGCACCAAGGAACTTGGGGGCCATCTGTCAGCACTGGTTCACAGCTCTCCAGGGCTGTCTCACACACAGCAGAGTGTCTTGCCAACTGGCCTTTATTTTTTTGCTAAAGTAACCTCATCAAAATCTTTTAATTGATCTCTACAAAACCATTGTTGGTCTGTCACCGAGCCTGGCCAATCCTTACTGTAGTCCTACTTCAAATGAAAAAACAAGAGGGAGGAGAACTTAAGTTTCAACAAGCACAATCACATAAGTTTAAAACCACTGTAAGTGGAAATTTGTGACCAAAGCACTGATCCATATGTAAGTATAGTAGTGGCTTTTCCATTCGCTCACTGCTCTCCCCATAGGGAAGACACACTAAGACAAACACAGTTCCTACCCAGGCTGACCACAAAGACAAAACATGCCATGAGATGGTGGATGAGCTCAGTAATAAACTTAAAGAGAGCCCAGTAATGCCCAAGTCTAACATTCAGTGTTGGATACAAGGAGGAGTGAAAAGAACAGCATTTGCATGGTTGGATGGTTGAATTTCAAGCACAGCATACTTGACAGTGGCTTTTATGATGCCTGCTAAAGAAATACTGCTCTGATGCACCAATGTATGGGTTAAGTGTTTTACCATAGATTGACTTGCATGCAATGTGCACTATCAGACCTACACATGGTTTTCTGTAGGTTAATGAACATACTACACACATCTCAGATTTAAGGGAATAAAAATCATCCTGCATGGGACTGATTCCAGCCACCAAAGATGAATGAGACCCATCATATCATAGCTAAATTCAAGACTCCTGCATCGAGCTCAGATAACTGGGGTTGGCAATGAGGAGGTACACAGATGGGAGGAATCCTCCCCCACCATCTGGAAGTTTTGTTGCACCTGTAGCAGCAGCTACTCTGACACACACAAAAATACACATATCCTTTTTGCTGGAGAACAAAGAAAATAAAGGTCTCAGAAACGGCAAATCTTCCAAGTTTATATAATGTTGGTGCCTATTTCCTTCCTGTGAGTCTGATTCCATGCAGGAGGCTTACTTCCTGTAACTGAGCTTTGAAAACAGAGCTGCCGAGCAAGTGGAGAATTAGCCTAGGGAGGAGGGAGAAGTACAAAGTGACCTCTGCACTGGCTAAAGCTTGGAAGATGATGAAAACACACATTCATGCAAATTGCAGGTATTCTCTTAAATTGTTATTCTCTCTCATTGTTATTTCATGCATCCAAACTGATTTGATCTTAAAGTATTAAAGAAATCTTCTTAGATGTTGTAGTGTAATACTGCCAAAATATCAATATGATATAAAATATGCATTATGAAATACGTATATACACAAATACACACACAAGAGTATATTAAAATTAAGATTGTTTCTCATACAGAAAGTCAAAACAAAACATCAGAAAGCATAACCAAAATATTCTGACTTGAATCACTTTGCCTTTTTCAAGTGACAGATTAATAATCTTATATCTGTACATCTTCACTGTCAAAAACAGATTTCTCAAATGAAAATTAATTCACCAGCAACTTTGGGCCAAGCCCGCTGTGGAGTATCATGCTAGATCAAATCCTGTGATAAAAACAAAGCAAAGAAGTAACATTCACCAAAAACTACTTTGAGTAAAGTGAGTCCAAACAGGCAAAAATCCTAACCAGTTACTGCTCCACAGCTCATCCAGGATAATCCCCCTGACTCTTTTCCTTCATGCTTTAAAGCAAAGCAAACACGAGAGATTTTGAACCACTCCGAAAGAAACTCAGTTGCTTTTCGTTGTATGTCTATATGCTAAGAACAGAACATTTTTGTGCAGTTTAGGAATCCTGTATTAGAAAATGACTGGCACCAAGTTAGAACGACATAGAAACCAATAAAAGTTATGGACAGAGAGCTCATGAAAACACCACATAGACAACAAAATGTGTACCAGTTATTCTCACCCGTATCCCTAGACACAGCTGTTCATCACTGAGGAGTACTAAAGCTGTGACAGCATTAGACAGAGATTGACAGCTGCCTGTTGTATAACTAAAAGCAAAAAGCCAACATGTGTTTTGCTAGCTTCCAGCTGAGAGGAGTAAACAAACCAGCCAAAGGGGTGTACAGTCATTAGTGTATAGATTATGATTGACTGAAGCTGTGTGAAACTTCTGCAGAGAAAGCTCCCAACAAGCCTGCGTTGCCTTCATGATGTCTAGGTTATATTTAAACTGGAAATACACTTCCTAAAATATTCAGAAAACTGGGCTAAACTACAAGATTGGACTGAGTTATTGCTTCAAATTTGAACTGGGCTTAGGCTTGTCAGGTCTGCCTAGATTTTCAGATCAAATAAATCCAAGTTTGCCTTTGGAGTTTTACATTTTTTTACATTTTTTTTTCCTGCTTGTTTTACCTGAATTTTACAAGGGGTTTGAATAAAGACCAAACAAGAGGAATTTATTATAAATCTATATCAATACCTGCATTACCTCACTGAGAAAATATCAGTAGCTTTGGCACAATTAAGAGTCACTTACTCTCCTATGCGCAAGGGACTCGGTCAGTCAGGCTCTCCTTTTCAGAACAGTATTATCCAGAGACTGGTCTACAATGAAGCAAATTTGGACAAAAAATTAATCTACATGTATTACTGTAAATCTCATTTGAGGTGGATCTTAATGGGGCTCATTTCCTCTCATGATTGCTATCCCAAGTGGAAGGGATTGAGAATCTTCCCCTACTAGAAGGATTTCTCCCACGACTATGGAGAAGTGTCAGCAGATCAGTCATACCAGGATTATGACAGTGAATATTCCTCACCCTCCACAACCTTCAACATAGTTACTCTGTTTCCTTCACGACCATCTGAATATCTGCTGGAGGGAGAGGAGAGATTTCATTGCATTTGCTGGGTTTATTTTGAGACTAACTTTAACTCTAATCAGCCTTGAGTTTATATTTAGTTTTGGCATAATTGCAATATGCCTAATGACTAATAGGTACTCTAGACATGGCCATGTCTCCATTGTGGCATTACCACGGAAGGAAGTGTAATTTTTTTCAAACCAAAAAGTCTTTGCATTCAAGCATAATTTACAATTGAAACAATTTTCATCAAGAATCACACCTTCAGACACCACGTTTCTTTTATGGTATTCTCCCCCATTTGCCAACATATCTGAGGTTAAGACTGTAGAAGACAATGCACCCTTTACTAAATCTGTCATCCACTTGAGCCATTCTTCTTTGTGACAATCTCAGAACCACCCAGCTGAAACATGGTACTCCGTATTGTTACCGAGATGGTTAAAAAGATAGTCACAGTTGTAATATATACAACTTGTGGATTAATAAACATTTGCCATCAGCAACATGGCCTATGTTTTGCCCTGGCTGATGTGTCCAGTGCTGCCACTGGAGATGCACTGGAGTGCACTGGTTCAGAGCACTGGAACAGGCTGCCCAGAGAGGTTGTGGAGTCTCCTTCACTGGAGACATTCAAAACCCGCCTGGATGCGTTCCTGTGTGATGGACTCTAGATGACCCTGCTCTGGCAGGGGGGGTGGACTAGTCCCTTCGAGGTCCCTTCCAACCCCTTAGATTCTGTGATTCTGTGAGATCAAGCTGGTACATGTTCATAATTTCTTTATGATTCAGATTTCGTGAATTACAGCAAATAGAAGAAGGAGAGGTAATTGACACAAGCTGCAACACAGTAGATTTCCAATGCTGGGAAGAAGATCTCACCATGAGAGCTGTCAGACTTTGGGAAAGGTTGCCCAAAAAAGATGTGGAATCTTCAGCCTTACAGATGTTCAAAACTCAGCCAAACAAGGTCCTGAGCAACCTGAGCTGCACTGGCCCTGCTTTGAGCAGGGAATCAGATTAAATGTCCTCCAGAGGTCCCATCCAGCCTGAACTATTATATAACCTATGAAAGCACTCTGTGAAATTTCTTATGCTGAAAGAGACATCGGAAAACTAAGAGGAAGCCCAGAACTCCTGCCATTTATTAATTTCTAATTTTTAGTGAGTTTTGTATTAATTCTTCCCAAAATATTTCAGGAACATGTAGAAACATATCACCTACCACACTGAAATAAGATGCCTCTTCACCAGGTGCCACCACAATTCATAGTCTATTATAGTAGTTTTTGTTCTTGAGATTTAACTACTGTCTCAAGTCCTGAGCCCTGTATCTCAGTAAACATCTAACATATCTGAGAAAGCAGATTAGAACCCAGAGGCATTTCATCTTATAGGATGTCTTCACTGATCCCTGAAGGGATATTGAGACATCTAATCTAGTTGAGGTCAAATAGCATGGAAATATGCAGTGGTTAACCCCTAGGGGCACTGAAGGCTTTTTTTGACAAAAAGTGTTACCTGCCAACTAGTAGATCCATTTACTGATCCAGCCATCACAGGACTCAAAGGAAGCTAGTAGATTTATTCTCAGTTCTGATTAAAACACTGAGTGAATTCAGGTACCCCAACAATCCTTCTGGTTGAAGTAACTTACTCAAATACAAACTTGATCACAAAAATCTGTGTTTCCATTTGTATGGAAATCCTGGTTTGAAATACGTATTGGGAAGAAGTGTTATCTAAGCTTGAGCCAACGTTTTTATTTTCATTGATTTATACATATAATTTTATTGATTGTTATAATATTTATTAATTTCATTTCAACATGCCAAATGCCATCTGCACTAACTGCAACTCGACATTTTTCAAATACAACTATTTCACGTCTGTAATTCTTGCCTTCATTATTTACATGTGCAATTACTGAATAGAAGATATTTTTGTAGAGTCCATACTCCAAATCACTTGAGTGGCATTATTCATGAATTCTTGCAAAATTGCTATTTTATTTGGTCACTGAACATGAGGTAAAGCACATTTATTTTATTTCTACCTAAATTCTTATTTGGTTTGTAATATAACAACGTTTATTACAATCCATTGGTTTGGGTTTTTTAGAGATGCCTGTGACACAAGGAACCATTCATTCTCTCCCATACAAAGAAAAGACTGATAATGATCTGCATTAAGAAAACACAGCTGTTCTATTTTAAGAAACAATCTTTTCTTTAAAAGTTACTGTATTAAATAATGCAGTGTTTGTGACTATAATTCTTTCCTTAATGCACTGTTTTCATTTGGACATCACTGAGTTTCTTGGTACTTACAATCCATTGCACATCCATTTACACTACAACGGTGGCACAGGTAATTTATAAAAATCAAATCTAAAATGTTAGGGATAGTAGTCAAAAGGCAGACATGAATCATGTTTCACACAGTTGGAGAATTTGCTATGATTAATTAATTAAAGATTTGCAGTCAGACCTTTCTTGCTTTCATAACTTCATGAATAAAGCACAAATTAAATATGAAGGTGCAAAGACAGTGGTTTTCTGAGAAAGGTCTTCTGCCAGTAGCTTAGGAAAAGAGGTGCAAAGTATTTTACAATCTCTTAGGGAAGATTACAGAACACAATGTCCTGAAGAGTAACACTGAAATTTTCTTACATAAAAACAACAAAAAAAAGAGAAATCCAAGCTCTTCAATTAAGTTCAGAGCAGTTAGGGGAAAGCTTGTGTAGTCACTAAGTTGTATTTCCATGCCTTTCAAAGGTTTTCTTGAGTTTCTTGCTTGTCACACAGCTGACAACCATTCAGCTGATGTTACCAGCTGAATTAGGAAAATCTGCTGTAACTATGCTGTTGCTATCCTTCTGTTACACTATTTGAGACAACAGGAATTTAATCGCTAAGTTTTTCAGTTGTAGAGTCAGTGCAGCAGTGGGCAAGATTTTGATAATCCCACCTCATTTCAGGGGAGCCTTTGTAAGAGGTATGAACACACTGTCAAGATAGGGCTTGGTTCTGATTTCACCAATATCAGTTTTATACTTCAACAGATAACAGTGAAACAAAAATGGGCATTACAGGGGAATTTCTTCAGATTTTTGCATAAAGTTCATTTCTCAGTGATACATTTCCTCCAATAAAGATTACTAGCAGGTTCTGAGAGGCATTCATTCTGCTGTGTTGGAAGCTGCCAATACCACACTCATCAGATCTGTCAATATGGGACCACAAGATAAAGAAGAGTATGTGCACTGCTGTAGCAGCAGATCCAACAATACTGAGATCTGGGGGTGCATCAATAAACTCATGATTTAATTTCAGAAATAGCTTTGTTTTGCATTGTTTAAATAAAACCATTTTACATCACAACACCCTACATACATTGAGATCAGCATTTCTTTAAACATTATGAGAAGAAGGGTGGCCTGAATTTTTAAGGGTATGCAGTGATCTTAGCAGCTGATGGGTAAAATGAAATAATTCATGCTTCTGAAAATTTCTCAGAAAAGTAGTTACTGAGTTTAATATTTCATTAATCACCTTGTATGTCAGAGGTGGGTTTTTTCTCCTAGCCATCAAGCAGGATCTCTGGAGAAAATAATGAAGAGTTAAAACCTATGTAACAAATCTACATCACTGTCAATGACTTGCTAAACATATGAATGTATAGGTTGTTAAATAAAGGAAGAAAAAAGAACAGGAAAGAAGGAAGCAACACTCAAAAAGACAAGATGCTAATGAGCACTGAACATTATTAGAAGATGCCAGTCATCCAGCCATCTGCTGAAGACAAACAAAAGAACAAACAAGGTTAAAGGGAACAGAAGACTTCGAGAATTAATGGTTCACTCTCATCTGAAGTTTTTTATTGCAGTAAATACTTTGTTAAGATTCTGTGGAGACTCTAGATGCCAAACTTCATTTCAACTCTGGAGCACCACATTTCAGGTAAATACCAGAATAGGATACAAGAAGCGTATGTTGTTATTTTCCAGCCTTTTGTGATGGATGAACAAAGAATGACTACAATGCCAAAAAAGAAACAATACTGCTAAAATACTTTCTTTTAAAAAACACTCCAGTATAACTAGGTCTCAAGGATAGAATTAGGAGAACAAAAGACAAATAAGGTTAACTAAATAAATTAATTTTTACACTGTAAGAGAATTATAAAACTTGTCTCATACTTTCACATTTACTTTGGTTTTTGTTAAAGCTTACAGCAAGTCACTTTTATCTTTTCTTACAGGTACCTCAAGAGGCAAAATAATTTGAGTTTTACTGGGTTTTGGGTGTTGATAACAAAGATGACTGGAAACATTTTATTACTGTTTTGGCTTGTTTTACACTGAAAATTTATATCTGTTCAAACCCAGTCTTCTGGAAAAGTACCCGGCACATTAGTCCAACCATAATGTCATGAACACCAAGAACTAATACTTCCAGAAATTCAGAGAGAAAGAGATTTTTTTGAGAGTCTGTGTTAAATATTCAGCAAGAAAAACAACAGGAAATAGCAACATAGTTACAAAGCAGGTGGGTGGCCTTGTAGATAAAAAATTCCAGCTTGTTTTCTTGCAAGTTTCCTGCAATTTTGGATGCAAGTGTTTTAAAAATTCATTATCTCATTCCTGATACTGTAAAAAAGATCTCTAATAAAAAATACACTTTGAAATCCTTAATATTCATATCTTCAACCAAAAGAAAAAATGGCAGTATGTTTCTTCCTTTATCAAGTGTTTTGAGTTGACTGAACAGCAAAATGAAGTCATTGCCATATTTTTCATTTAAATCCACAAGTCAGCTAGAAGGCTTCACTCTGAGCAAGTTGCTAGGCATGACTGGGTGATAAATTATACTGATGAACTGACTAGAAGTTACACATACCATGCCAAATCCATAGCCTTCATACCAAGAAACACTCCTGTTAAGAATCTAAGGGCCTCTTAACTCAGGTTTAACTCTAGAAAGCTACACTCCTAGTTAATTCCAAGCAAGAATATGAAAATAATGTGGCATTATTATTATTATACACTTTTTCAACAGAAGGCAGTACAAATATTGCCTGGCTGTACAAGCTTGCACTCGTATAAAAAGCCATTCGATGCTAGCATCACTCAAACTTCTTGGTTTGTGTGCTACTGCAGAGCAGGGCCAAGCCTCTGTCACCCCAACAGTGTCTCTGCCTTCCCCATGATGTCTTTTTGGGGTTCTCTTTATGCCTGTCAGTCACATCTCACATCCTATTTGGCACCTTGCCTCAGCTATTTACAATGGAAAAACAAGAATACATCTGGCTGGTGGATTCAGAGAATCTCCTGTTCCAACTGGAGAAAATAATTGTTCTTCCGTACAAGGAGCATTTTTCTTTTTTAATACCAGGTTACAGAACTCACAATGACCTTGCCTTCTGGTGACAAACATCATTTCAGAAAAGACCACTACCAGAGAATAGCCCAAACAGGTACAAAACAGTGTCCATGGATTTCTGACACAACTCAATAATCCAAATCCTCACTAAGGTCTGAAGTGGACGAAAGGTTCATATTTTGATGGATTATTGCCTCTGACTGCCCATAGTTTGCAGTGCTCAGTGTGCCACACCACTAAACCTTGTTTTAACTTATGCTTGACATATATTTTATCAGGAAGATATTGGTGTCTCCTGATTAGATCATCAGCTGTCTTCTCTCAGATGAGCCTTGGCATGCTGTAAGGGAATGAGACTGCTCTCTTTCATCATTTTGTCTAAGGGGTAGAAGAAACTATATTGGAATTTATTTCTGTCTCTGCAATTTAGGAATATTTTCCTCACCGTTTGCTATACAAGGAAGACAAAATATAACAGTGTCAATTCAGACTAGCAACAGTCACAAGTATGCTGATTGCCAACACACAGGGAAGTAGTAGCAAAAGCACACACTCCCAGGGTGAAGTGATTCCTATTTTATTTTGTGCCTAAAGTGGCCTCACACAAACTGTTCCTTCGCAGCCTCTGTGTTTTACAAGCTGCAGCTTACAAACTGCAAGTCCTGTCCTCTGCAGAGAGCTTGCTGAAAGGAGCCCACTCTGATGAAATAGGAGATGGAAGTGGCACATGCAGAGTTCCAGTGACCTGAAGAGGAGGAAGAAAAAGGAAGTAGGTAGAGAAACCGATGCAGAGAAAGGAAAGTATCAAGGAGAAAACAGTAAATGGGGGAGAGGGTAGAAGGAAACAAAAAAGAAGGTAAAAACTGATTTCTACTGCCAGAGCAGTGTGTTATCATGATTAATAAAGAAACAAGGGCTGCTCTGTTCACGGTACTACAACATAAATGTTCAAGTCTATTTCTTAGAAACAGCAAGTTTATATCCCATATAATTTTTCCCTGTGACTCACAAGGAATAAAGGGCTATGATGGCCGTATACACAGTTATACTTCAGAACTGGTACAGGCAACATCATGTTATCTTTTCCAGAGGTGATTCCTCCATGTCTGTCTGAGCTGAATCAGCTGAAGGAACACATCCCCAAAGCACGCTTCATCCAAACCCTTATAAACTAATCTCTGCTAGGAAAACAGAAAACAACCAACCAAAATGTCTCAGAAACAGTATCGTCCTTTCAATGCTCTCTTCCAGGTCATGAAAACTTCTGTTGACATTGCCAGTTCACCTCCTTCAAGAGCACACATTACTACAACAACCTTCATTAGCAGACACCAGCTTTTCTATCCATCACATGTGGGAGGCTTATAATTGCACATTTTTGGGTGAACTTTTATCATCACCATACAAGGCACATCTCTGGTGTATGGTCAGTTTTCTCTGCTGAGTGCCAAGTACTTACTCTGTTAAAGTATCAAAGTGCCATAACTTGTAAGGGAAATATTTACATATTTATTATTTTTCTTTAACAAGCATAAAGCAAGGCACTTTCCACTAACCCTTTTACAGAAAATGATTGAATCACGTTATCTAAAATTTGCACACAGCAAACACATGCACACAAACAGCCCAAGGCAGACATTCAGCCTGAAATATTTCATTGCTGATTTGAGTTTGACAAAGTTATAAGCAACTGAAAATGGAATTCCATTGTGGAAAACATCAGCCTTTCTTAACTGTAGTCATCATTACTGTCTAGTATATTTGTAAAAATTTTCTGAATGAACATCATGGCTGGATCTCTCAGTGTTTGTTTGCTTACCTACTCAGGCACTTGCAAAATCTGTAGGCACAAGTAGTCCTGGTTTACACATTTCCAGACTGGGTCTCTGGTTTGCCTATATGAGAACTTCATTGACAATATTAAGTACTGCCAATGCAGTGTCTGACCATAGTCCAGTGACCCCTTCCTAAGACAACTGTTTCTGCATGCAGAAAAGGACTTCTAAAAAAAGAGAAACATTTTTGGTTGTGGCATGTTTCAGCTGGCTCAGCTGTGTTATAGTTTGAAGTTTTGTCCGTTTCGGGAACGAACGAGTTGAACGAGTTATTCCATATCAAGCCTTCTGTTGATAAACTGAAAAGTACTGAGCTAAGTTTTTTTCTCTTCTCTCTGTTTGGGTTTTGGACTGCATTCCTGAGGGGGGGCAGCGGCGGAGCAGAGCAAGGAGCTGCTGCTTCTATCAGGTTTTTTTTCCCCTTCTTCGCTGGACTTTTCTCTCGGAGGCAGCGGTGGAGCAGAGGGCCACTTATCAGGTTTTTTTTCCTTTCCTTCACCTGTAGAGAGAGACTGGTTTTTCTTTCTCTCTCTTCTCAGGGCTTCTCGGCAGAGAAGACAAGAGGAGAACTATTTCTTCCCTGGACTCCTGGTTTTGGGATTTTGTAAATATATTTATCCGAATTTCCTCCATTTCTCTTTGTACCTGTTCCCTTTTTTCCCTGTTTCATTAAATTTGTATGGTTTGGTTTTTTTCCTAAATCTCACAGCCGTGTGCATTGTTTATTTTCTTCCCCTTAGGGAGAAATAAGCAATAAATTATTGTCTTGGGGGCTTGCAGTCCGCCCTGACTGCGAAAACCAAGACAAGCTGTAATGCAATTTGGGGGAGAAAGGGAATGTTACCAGCCTGAAAACAAGTTGCATAATTAAACCTTACAAATATTTCATAATGAGGAATATCTGAGAGGAGTATCCCTAGCACCTGCTTGACCTCAGCATCTGACTGAGCAGTAGGTGTGGCAGCAGGTGTTTGCTCCTCACTCCTGGAGGCACCATGGTCCAGCAAGTCCATGCCTTCTCAGAGCTGTGGCACCTGCCTTCATAACCCCAGGCAGAGACCTACCATTAGCCCAGGCAGCATGAGATGCTCACAGCATTTAGGCCACTTTGTTACACGTTTTTTTCCCCTCACTTCTGACAATGGTGTTACGAATTCCAGACAGCCCAATGCTTTCACGATTTTATGTTCACAAGAATTTAAAAAAGCAGAGACAACTAAGAGCAGAAACAGTGTGCTTTTCCCCCCAATTCAGTACCCTAATTTATATGCAGAACACTAGCAACAAGCCTACGTTATGCAAAATAATAGCATAGATTAAATTCTAAGTTTAGAGGATCCATAGGTCTTGTGTACACATATTTCCTCTTGCACATTTGAGTTAGCTCTAAACAGGAGTGATTTCTCTATTATTAGCATTACTAATGTTTAAAATGTCTTTTTTTTCCTGTTTTGTGAAATGTTTGTAACACACAGTGCAGCGGGATCTGTCTATATTGAGCTTTTTTTAAGAAACTCACATCATTGAAGGAAGCAGAGCTCACAAGCAGTGCAGGAGGAGATAAGATTGCCTGACAAAGGGTTTTTGGATGGTTCCTTTTCAGGAAAGTGCTACTCATCAGCAAACACCAGGTGCTGCTTCCGATACATAACATATATATAACAACGTGACTTTCACCTACTTTTTAAATCATGCACCATCTTTGTGGCACACCCTGAAGGGTATCTTTCATACAACTGCCAGAGAATCTGGTCCTGTGTACTGTGGAGTATCCTTTTTCTACATGCTCTCTTCCCCAAATAATTTTACCAAAAAAAGGAGAGTGCAGCATGCTACAGGCATAGATCTGACACAGTTACAGGTTCACACAGTCCTTACTCCTGCATCTGGAAAAACAAAAAAAATCCAAGAGGAAAGTCTATTTGGCAATCAAATACAGGGAGCTCAAGCTGCTCTAACATCTGTCTCTGTAACACAGAATGAAGAATAATATGGGAGAAGGGAAAGAGAAGATATCCTTAAAACATTCTAGAAATGTTCTCCAAGAAAAGGAGACTTTGACTAGCTGATTGCTTTTGGTATTTCAGAGGCTGCTATTCAGATGTTCCAGTAGTGAAGGAGATAAGCATGTAGGATACGTACACTAGGAATAAACAGATAATAATACACCTGAGTCTATTTACAGTGTTATCACAGCTCTGCTTTTGCAATTTTGCTGATGTCTTGTCTAAGACAAGCTCTGTATTGGCACTGACCTATCTCATTTCTCTGTCTTCCATTTTTCAGTAATGGGCATGTTCTGTACCTGAAAGACTTTCATTATAATAATGGATAATTATTAACATGTAGCTTAAGAAATGACATGAAATAAAGTTAATATTTTCCTGCCTTCAGAAGGTAAAAACACTCTGGTTGGAATTTAACCACTAGTAAATTGTTCTCAAAAAATACAGTTTTCATTTTCTGCATACTAATTACTGGGGAAGAAATCCTGGCCTTATTAATACATAAACTAAAATTCTCACTGAATTCAATGGGGTCAAGATTAGGTCCACGCAATTTTACAAAGTCACTATTTACAAACACATGCTTATGGATTCAACATTCAGGTTATTCAGGTTCTGCATCTCAATAAGCAAACAGAACAGGGAAATCTAGTTGGTACACACCTAATTTCCCAGAAAACAAACCAAATCAAACCAGCAAGCAATGGCAAAGTAAGCAGAAAACCAGAAGTGAGAGAATGGGAAAGGCAGATGTTCTGTAGCAACACTGGGCTACAGAAGAAGAAATGGAAAGAAATGGAAAGAATCTATCTCCATAACCTAACCTATTTAAAAACTATTTTCATAAGAGATTTTATGCCAGTTACAAAAAAGACTACAAATATCTAGAATCTCTCTAGGCATATCAAGGATGAGGGGGTCATTAAGAGCAGTCAACATGGCTTTACCAAGGGTAAGTCATGTTTGACCAACCTTATAGCCTTCTATGAGGAAATAACTAGGTGGATGGATGATGGTAGAGCGGTAGATGTGGTTTATCTCGATTTCAGTAAGGCATTTGACACTGTCTCCCACAGCATCCTCGTAGATAAGCTGATAAAGTATGGGTTTGGTGATCAGGTAGTGGGGTGGATCAAGAACTGGTTGAAGGGAAGAAGTCAGAGAGTTGTGGTCAATGGGACAGAGTCTGGTTGGAGGACTGTGACTAGTGGAGTCCCCCAGGGGTCGGTACTGGGACCGGTGTTGTTCAATATCTTCATCAACGACCTGGATGAGGGTACAGAATGTATCCTCAGCAAGTTTGCTGATGACACTAAACTGGGAGGAGTGGCTG
>VZRW01003486.1:38235-180007 GCA_013398125.1 Aegotheles bennettii | reverse complement strand
CTCCCAGCTTAGTGTCATCAGCTGATGTTTTGTTTTGTTTCAGCAAATCCAGGCTCTTCGCAGGGCTATATGGTCAACTCACACAGAATGCATCATGGGAAATGCCAGACTGACACAAGGAAAAAGAAATTTACAGTGAGAATGGCTACACACCAGGAGAGGATGCTCAAAATGGTTTGGAGTCTCCATTTGTGGAGATGTTCAAAACAGATGGGCAAGGGCCTGAGAAGCCTGCTCTCCTTTCACACTTGTCCTACTCTGAGACCTCCAGAAGTCCCTTCCAACCTAAATCATTTTATGAATATATGATTTTAATGAACTGATTTCCCCTTCCCATTAGAAACTATTATTTATTCAAATGATAGGACAGGTCTGTAGCATCTGAGTATTGGATGTACTACACAGGATGACACCAGCCTAACAGGGAGAGCAGTGGTTGTACTGCCAAGCTTCCACACAACTTTTTCTCATGGTAAAGAGTACCACTCTACCTTAGTCACTAGTAAGTGCCAACAAATATAAACCTTTGCAAAAATCATATATTGCAGTGAATCTCAGACAACACCTTCTCCTCATAAAATCCGCATGTGACACATTGTCACAGGAGTCATATATGAAGATGATGGTAAACCTTTTCTCAGACTGATGAACTACACAGATTGTCCTGCAGAGCTGAAGTATTACTCATTTGGTTGTCAGCATCCTACAATCTTGGGAAAGCTCAGCTGATGTTAAATATGTCATATTGCAGCATACATAAAGTCCAGCTCCCTAGCTTGTCTTTACATTAGAGTGGTCATAATTGTCACTGGAGGAGAAAACCACTGGAAAAATTAGCCAGCCATATCAAGATCAGACCCCTTACTTTAACATGTATAGAGCTGCTTATTTTGGAGTATACTCTAGCTAATAGAGTATTGCTAAATGGAAGGGCTGTTCTGATCGCTGGAGCCCAGACCTCAGCATGGCTGCCCAGGTCCTCACTAGCTGGTTCCTTCAGTGACACCATACTGCCTACTGGTTTTCCTTAGGGAAAATGAAGTCAGTGGCATTGGGTCAATTGCTTCAAGTGAAGATGTGGTTGAACTACAACTGTCTTCAGGAATCTAATTCCTCTGACATTCATTTTCTTAGAAGGGTTTCTGCTGACTATTTGATCATGTGTAGTGAAAGAAGAGACCTCCACAGGAAAGTGTGGGTTCCCCAGGGGGTATGGGGTTTTCTCTCACTAATTCTGGCCCAGAGCAAAATCTTCATAGCTCCAGAGGCACCAATTTAAGGGCTATTGCTCTGCAAAAAAAGACCCAATTCATCCTCCTCAAAGTGCAAGAGGCTCCAGACACAATCCCAGATATTTGTTTAAAGCTACCCATAAAATAAACATGACTTTAAACTCTCAGCATCATAGGAACTAAATCAAGAAAGCAGACTGCTAAGAAAAGTGATTTTATGGTCTGTAAAAATATTGTCTGTAGCAGGAAACAGAGTGTGTTGCTTAATTGTTGTGCTCTTCGCTACGTACTTGTCCCATCACCGTCTGCTGCAGCCACAGTGGCCTGTCCCTGCCACGACCACTGTGCCTCCTCCACCACAGACCACGTTTTCAAACCAGGGATGCAGTATGTCAGAGGAGTTGCTCTTGTGCAAATCTTTCAGAATCCTTGTTGTTAGTGGTAGGAGAGAGGGTGAATACAAGTGCAGTTGTTGCCACAGGGGCACAACGATGAATTCATGTGCTACTATAAACATCTCAGGCACCTGGGGCAACTGGGAGAGGTGGCTCCAAGGGGAGGCATGCATTTACTGTCTGAANAAGTTTCTCCCCGTCCAACTCTCCAGCCTATCAAAGTCTCTTTGAATGGCAGCACAACCTTCTGGTGTGTCAGCCACTCCTCCCAGCTTAGTGTCATCAGCTGATGTTTTGTTTTGTTTCAGCAAATCCAGGCTCTTCGCAGGGCTATATGGTCAACTCACACAGAATGCATCATGGGAAATGCCAGACTGACACAAGGAAAAAGAAATTTACAGTGAGAATGGCTACACACCAGGAGAGGATGCTCAAAATGGTTTGGAGTCTCCATTTGTGGAGATGTTCAAAACAGATGGGCAAGGGCCTGAGAAGCCTGCTCTCCTTTCACACTTGTCCTACTCTGAGACCTCCAGAAGTCCCTTCCAACCTAAATCATTTTATGAATATATGATTTTAATGAACTGATTTCCCCTTCCCATTAGAAACTATTATTTATTCAAATGATAGGACAGGTCTGTAGCATCTGAGTATTGGATGTACTACACAGGATGACACCAGCCTAACAGGGAGAGCAGTGGTTGTACTGCCAAGCTTCCACACAACTTTTTCTCATGGTAAAGAGTACCACTCTACCTTAGTCACTAGTAAGTGCCAACAAATATAAACCTTTGCAAAAATCATATATTGCAGTGAATCTCAGACAACACCTTCTCCTCATAAAATCCGCATGTGACACATTGTCACAGGAGTCATATATGAAGATGATGGTAAACCTTTTCTCAGACTGATGAACTACACAGATTGTCCTGCAGAGCTGAAGTATTACTCATTTGGTTGTCAGCATCCTACAATCTTGGGAAAGCTCAGCTGATGTTAAATATGTCATATTGCAGCATACATAAAGTCCAGCTCCCTAGCTTGTCTTTACATTAGAGTGGTCATAATTGTCACTGGAGGAGAAAACCACTGGAAAAATTAGCCAGCCATATCAAGATCAGACCC
Organism: Aegotheles bennettii; assembly: GCA_013398125.1. Taxonomy (NCBI): domain Eukaryota; kingdom Metazoa; phylum Chordata; class Aves; order Caprimulgiformes; family Aegothelidae; genus Aegotheles; species Aegotheles bennettii. The sequence continues at coordinate 177,255 of VZRW01003486.1, read as the reverse complement.
CTTACTTTAACATGTATAGAGCTGCTTATTTTGGAGTATACTCTAGCTAATAGAGTATTGCTAAATGGAAGGGCTGTTCTGATCGCTGGAGCCCAGACCTCAGCATGGCTGCCCAGGTCCTCACTAGCTGGTTCCTTCAGTGACACCATACTGCCTACTGGTTTTCCTTAGGGAAAATGAAGTCAGTGGCATTGGGTCAATTGCTTCAAGTGAAGATGTGGTTGAACTACAACTGTCTTCAGGAATCTAATTCCTCTGACATTCATTTTCTTAGAAGGGTTTCTGCTGACTATTTGATCATGTGTAGTGAAAGAAGAGACCTCCACAGGAAAGTGTGGGTTCCCCAGGGGGTATGGGGTTTTCTCTCACTAATTCTGGCCCAGAGCAAAATCTTCATAGCTCCAGAGGCACCAATTTAAGGGCTATTGCTCTGCAAAAAAAGACCCAATTCATCCTCCTCAAAGTGCAAGAGGCTCCAGACACAATCCCAGATATTTGTTTAAAGCTACCCATAAAATAAACATGACTTTAAACTCTCAGCATCATAGGAACTAAATCAAGAAAGCAGACTGCTAAGAAAAGTGATTTTATGGTCTGTAAAAATATTGTCTGTAGCAGGAAACAGAGTGTGTTGCTTAATTGTTGTGCTCTTCGCTACGTACTTGTCCCATCACCGTCTGCTGCAGCCACAGTGGCCTGTCCCTGCCACGACCACTGTGCCTCCTCCACCACAGACCACGTTTTCAAACCAGGGATGCAGTATGTCAGAGGAGTTGCTCTTGTGCAAATCTTTCAGAATCCTTGTTGTTAGTGGTAGGAGAGAGGGTGAATACAAGTGCAGTTGTTGCCACAGGGGCACAACGATGAATTCATGTGCTACTATAAACATCTCAGGCACCTGGGGCAACTGGGAGAGGTGGCTCCAAGGGGAGGCATGCATTTACTGTCTGAAATGCTATATGGTCAGAGAAATTAGTGCCCTAATCACATTACTGGGTACTAGAGCTGCCAGGGAGTTATTTAAAATTACTTGAGATTGCAGCTGAGAAAAGCAGCTCCAGAGGGGTAGCCTGAGGAAGACCCTGTGTCACGGCTGTCAAACTTCTCTTCTTCTGCCAGGAGAAAAATAGAAATAACCTTGAAATAAGCACAGCTGCCAGGATCATCTGTCTGCACAACAAATGTGACCGAGGTGCTACCACCTGTGTGGTGACCAGCCACTTTCACCCTGCCTGGAACAGTGGGGGCTGCGGGGTTGTGAGGCAGAGGTTGGCAGGAGTTCCTGATGGCTGGAAACACCCCGGTCTCCCATCCCAGCTCCCCGGTGCCTGCACAATATGGATACAAAAGGACAGTTCCCCACTTGCCATCATGGCTGCTATCATCACACCATGGGAAAGGACCAGGTTTTCCAGGTCCCAGTTACTACTCTCTGGTCTTCTCAGCTGCTGTGAAGAGTTTTGCCAACAATGTCACTAAACACAAAGAGTTTAACACACCCTCTCCTCTGTCCAGAGAGAGAGGATGTTTTTAAGTTAAGGGAATCCAAGTGCTCACTCTTACATTTTGGTTCTATTAAATCTGTGACCCAGGGCAGACTTTCAGAGGTTCATCTGGGCCCTGCTTTCACTATGTCTGAAGTAGAGGTGACAGTATTTTTAACATATGATGCTAAAGGTCTATGCGAGTATAACAGCTTTGAGATATTCAGATGGGAGGGGAAGAAAGATGTTATTTTTACTAGACTTCAATTTCACTGTAAAGACCTTATAAAACAGGCACCAGGAAAATAAGACCAAGAATATTTGCTTTCTAGATGTTACCTCACAGAGCAATTTTGCTGCCTACCAGTGCTGACACCCATAAATGTTTACTAGCCAAGGATGGCCAACTGGGAGTGCACTAAACGGGTCAGGAAATTTGGCTTGTTCCTGGTTGTTCCCTTGAGCAGCTGAAGGCACATGCAATCCCATATTTTTCCTGGAACATTATAGAATCCATACATCAAGTACAGACTATTTAGCTATTACTAGTTACTAATAGCATTTCAGAGCTCCACATACAGACATAAACCAAAAGGGGGTGTAGAACCACCTCAGATTGCTCTAGTGTTTAAATAACAACATCTGTCTTAACTGTCTTAGCTAAAGCATCCCTTACCATATGCCATAATAAAGATACCATACCACACCATACCAAAAAAGATATGCCACAATTCATGCTGCTGTGGTCTTTCTGCAAGGACATTGAGATGTGGCCCACTTGAGTGAGAGAGGGCCCTGGGTTATGCCAGTATAATGTGGTGTTTGTAGTAGTGAATTTTTATCCATTTTACAATATTCTCAGTGCATAGCTTACTTATTTCAGTCTCTGTAAATCCCTGATGGTTCTGAAAACAGAGGAGAGGGTAGAATTATTTATACACAGAGATATCATTAGGAGGGAAATTAATGAGAACAACTTTACGGATAGGGAAGCTGGGACTGAAGGAGAGCTTCCTGCCACAGGGACCTGATTTGATTGTTCATCTCTCAGAGGGACTCTCCCAATGTGAGCACTGGCAACTTCATCCCCTGAGACACTCAAAACTAAACCAGACAGTGAGAAATGCTGGAAAACTATTTTTTATACAATATTTCCCTTCTGCTAGGGAATGATATCTAAGTCTCCTGGGGACACCTGACCTGTGCCCTGGAGCAGTGACAGGGATGGCCATGGCACCACTTATGCCTGTCCTGTGGCCACCCATTGCCTTGGGGGGAGACTGTCTGCGATGGGAGAGGAGTCAGCTTTCAAAGAAGAGCAAAGATGAGCAAAGATGCCATTCAGTGCATCACGAGGCGGGCTGAGATATCAACTCATTTTTCAGACAGCAAACGGCACATTTGCTAATTCCCAAGGTAATTGTATTCCCCATAGAATCCCCAGTATTCACAGGACACTTCTCAGTTTTAGAGTGTTATTTCAATTCCAGTGTGATGTCTGCAGGAAGAAAAAGAAAATTAAGTACATTTTTTCTAGTAACTCAGAAATATTAACTGCTTCAAGATCTGGTGGATCCCAAAGAAATGCCAACATATTAAAAGCCTGACTATTGCTTTTGGTGGAAGTTTACGTGCAAGTGTGTTTGCCAGACCCTTAAAAATTGTGAACTGTAAGAAAAAACCTAATACCAAAGGTATTGTTCTTACATACTTCCATCCAAACTCATATAGTGATAAAACGTATGTAAAACAAGTCAAACAGCTTATCATAAGTGCAATCCCATAATCTTTTCCCAATATTCATAGACAATGTACTCCTAAACAGATTCCTAAGCTTGTCTGCTCCAAAATCAGCCTCTGCTCTTTACAGCCAGCTATTGTCTCTGTCCTTCAAGTGCTGATTCGGGTGCAGTTAGCAGGAAGGTTATTTCAGCTTGTGTTCGACTGCCAGCAGGACAGCAGGTTTCTGGGAAGTGGCCGTGCTCTGAGTTGTGCTATTGATTCACCTTGATGCTGGGTTTGTGCGCCAGGCGCTGCTCCCTGCAGATCAGGGACAGGGCGTCCTGCGGTGGACAGGACATCTGACCTTGGCACGCTCTGCAATAGCCAACCTTGGTGTAACATGCAACGCCTTTCATTTCTGATTAGCGTGCAGTCATGTGCACCCCATCGTTTACACTTTTAAGAATGTGCCATCAAATATCGGGAAACACTTCTGCAGCTGGGTAATTGAATTCAGAGCAACCCATTTCTGAATGGAAAATTAATAACTTGGCAACCTCGGACTTTACCTTTATTAGGTTTTTCACTAAGACTCAAAAAGCAGTCCTCTTAATTTTTATGAAATAAAGAAGCCTCTTAGGACTTGTAAGAATTATGTTGCTTGTGCATCTTGAATTCTTACTCATATCCATATATCATATCCAGCATATTTGCCCTAGAAATGTCCTAAAACACCTGCCTTTGACTCCAAAATGAACAATACCACTCGCAGCGAGCACTGTTTGCAGAACGCTGAGACACCATCCATCTAACCTGGATAATTTCAATGTGGCCTGACCATATAGAGGTTCATACAAAACCAGTTGTGAATCAGGTTGGATTAACAGGTGAAGTGGATGAATATACCCAGGTTAACACAGTAAATGTGCAGCCAGTGTTGTCACTAATGCAGTAGTAATTAAGCTGCTCAATATCATAACTTTTCTTCAGGACAGATGAGCAATCTGGGTCTAAAAAAATCCCAAACACTCCCAGCTCTTACCTCAGAAGAAAGTTCATGGAAGCTTATGGAGTTTTCTGCCTGAAAACTGTTTAAAGCTCTTATCTCAGCATTCAGAAAGGTCCTACAGTCTTGCTGATCATCATTTTTGGTCTACTTTGAACAACTAGAGCTGGTATAGCAAAGGTACTTGGCAAATAAGTAAAAATATGTATAAGGGTAGTAAAAAAGAAACTGCTTGATTCACTCTCTTGGAATTTATTCCCAACATTTATAGCAAACCAAATAATCAAGTGAGTAAAGCTGTACTTCAGACTCAGTACAAATTCAACACTAATCTGATTATAGAAATAATTCTTTTGCAGGGGGAGGTAATATGTTGACTGAGATATAAAACCTGAATATACTGGGAAACAGAAATGTAGCACAAGAAAGCATATATCTGTGCTTCAGTTCAATTACAGGGAAGCACATAACACAAAAAACACACCTCCCCTTTCTAAAAAAAAAAAACCACATGCAAACTGAGCATGAAATGGGAGTAATCCTGTTTGTCTGAGAAAGCACCACAGCAGGAGCTCCAGAGAAAATGGTTGACATGGTTGTCTTCGCCCAAGCGATCACACAGCCAGGGATGCCTTGCAGCACCCAGTGCATGTCACTCTGCTGCAGCAGGATTGCCCCTTATGGCTTCTGCAATGATAAAGGAGAACTATGCAAAACTCAGCAGTTTTTGTTTATTGAATTTCATCTCCTTTTGATTTGGCATTTTTGATGGATTTTTTTTTCTGACTGCTCTTTCAAGAAACCTCAGACCTCATGCAAAACTACCTTCATGGACCTGGATTTAGGTGAGTACCAGCTGAGGTGAAAACCCCGTAAGGGCAATAGGCCAGTAAGGGAAGAGATGTTGCTTCTCTCAGCTGGGCAACTTCCATCCCAGTGCCCTTTTGTGTATGACACAAATCCAGACCCTGTTGGTGGCCTTCAGCTTAGGGCATGAAGCCAGAACCCCATTGGATGTCTTTTGTGACCATTCCTCACCACTCTGAGCAAGCAGGTCCACCTCTCCGGAGGATGCCATTCTCCAGCTGCACACACATCCCTCCCAAAAACTTCTGACTCAGGATTTTGGGCCATCACCTCGCATTTAACCTCTGAGCAGCTCTGGGTGGCAGCAGCACCCTCACAGTTTGAACCTGACACTGACACAGGCTGGGAAGTGAAAGAAACAGTGACAGCCTTGAAAATGCCTGCATGGATGAACCATGGACCATGCCTTCTGGTCTTGTGGGTGAAAGAAAGAGCCTGCCTGCTGGGACCCTTTATTCAATGCTTCCTTCAATCTTAAACTATTTTCTATCAATTTAAGCATAAATGTAAATACTCTGTTTGCCCTTAATCCCAGTTATTTTCAGTCACTCCAGCGTTGTGAATCAAAAAGCCCTATTTGTAGGATAAGAATTGCTAAAATGGCATGGAGGTTTATAAGGAAAGTCCAACCCAGAGTAGCTCATCAAGTCATAGTGGGGGCCATCCACCTGAACAAAGCACCACCATGTTACCTCTGCACGGGGCATAACTCATCTACAATGTACACTGGAAAAGAGTCCTCAGACACCCACCAAGAAAACATCACAGACCAAAGACTGGGAAATGTGAAAATCAAATCGGAAAGAGGATAGCTCAGATTGCAGGTCTGCCAGCTGACAAGGAGGCAGTGGAGCTGGTGGAGACATACGAGCTTAAAACCTCAACCTAGTTAGACACTGATAGACATGGAGCAATCTCCAGAGAAACTGAAATGGTTGGATAGATGACAGTATAACTTTGAGACTCCCAGTCTCACTACTAATTTTTCTCAGCCCAGAAAAAGAGGAGAAAGCAATACAATAGAATAGAGGAGACTGCATTCATTAAAGCATTTTTATATCTGCTCTGCATTTTTCAGACCTCAAGGAAATCTCTGTCAGGGAAATCTGAGACTTTCAGAAAGTATATCTCATCTAATGGTGGAAATGAGGCTGCAATTTCACAGTAAAGCAGGATCTGATGGTCCTGTATTAAATGTGATTTAACTTAAATTATCTCATTAAATGCTCTTCTTATTATTGCCCATTGTCGAGCAGCAGCAGATATCTGGGGCACTGCTGGGTAGTTCCCCAGGAAAAACACAGTGATACAGAAGATCTGTGTATATTTTTAGTGTAATATGTTTTAATGACACATTTACAGTGGTCCTTGAGTACAGGATCACAGCACATGAACCAGGCCTGTTTGCCTGCTTGCTTCCTGTCTTCCATCTCGTCCCGTCCCTGCCTGGCAGGGACCTTGCCTGCCTCAGGAGCTGGTTCCAGTCACAGACCCTCTTCAGAAACACAATCCACAGCTGTCAGGAATCCATATTACCAAAAATAATCATCCACAGCATGACTTTCCAAAGCGTTTAGACATTTGCCTGCCTGTCAAGGAACTGAACTCTAGTTTATCCTAAATTCAAATGCTATCTAAAACTTTGAGAGGTCTCTACATTGAGTAAACACCTATGGGTTTTAATGACGCCTAATAGACAGGGTAGGAGTCCTCCATTAAACGTTCTTGAAGAACGCTTTCCTATACATCACTGAATATCCTTTATAGATTGTGGTTAATCTGTTGATCTCCCCAGTACAAAGGCAGTGTCTGTTCATGACTAGGACCTGTATAGATGTTTATTTTAAACTCTCAGAGTTTTCTTGTATCTTTTCTGTTACTGTGTTGTGACTGGGATTAAACTACATCTGAACTGTGCAAGACAACACACTGCAACAAAAATAATGAATGTTTCACTGTAAAAATTTTAAAACCTGTTTGGAGCCAGGTAACATCTGCCCAGAGCCCAGTTTATCCTGCCTCGTACCTGCTCATCCAAAGCACGGGCTAAGAGAGCAAACTGGGAGGCACTGAACTGCTTCAGCGATGATGTCCCATCCCTCGGGAGGGGCAGCTGGACCACCATCCTCCTTTACACAAGCTCTGATGCACAGCAGGACGTGGTGAGTTTGCAGGAAAGTTGCACATTAAATTTGTGGTTTATATTTGTTGCCCTTAGCGCTGCTTTGGATCAGCTCCCTGAGAAAATCCCTGTCCCAGGCCCTGCTCTTCATCTCACTGGGATGCTTGGCCAGGCACTCTGACAGCACATGTAGCCCTGGGCAGCTCCCTGATGTGGTCTCCAGGGAGAACAGGAAAGGGCACAGGGCTCTGAAAGCCAGTCTGGCATCAGTCAGAGTCATCTTGCAAGGGAAGGATGAGGGTGTCTCCTCCACCATCCTCCAAAAGCAGGTGCTAGCACAGAGTCAAAACCAGACCTCATCTGTAAGGATCAAGGCTGTTTGGTCTTCAAGAATCAGATGCCACCGGAAGCCAAAGAGGAAAACTGAAGTAAGCCCCATTGCATGTTATAAAGGAGGCTTTCAGTGTCCTGCAGAAACCTGTTCCCAAACCGAAGACTTGCTGCGCTTGACCTACACAAGTATTTCAAGCCCTCATCAAAGCCCGGTGGGCAGTTTTTCTCCCAAGCTCTCTCTCTCAGGTGCCCTCTCACCTGTCAAACTAGCTCACAGGCTCTGGTGTGGGCAAGAGATGCAAGGGTTAGCTTGGTAAGCTTATTTATATTTGTTTATAAACAGGTCAGAAAAGTAAAAAAACAACAGCTACAAAAACTCCCATGACAGTAAGTGAGCTAAACAATTCATCACATTACATTTTTATATTTATACAGCTCTGCTGTAGCACCACAAAGAGGAAAGATAAAAAGCAGTTCATATAATTCACATGTTAATAGCTCACATATTTTAGAAAGGGAAAAAAAAAAAAGGAGGATAATGTTGCCAGAGCACAGACATGAAAGGTCAAGGCAGATCAAGTTGCTGGCAATCATTGGACACGAAGCGCTGTAGAAATTTGTATTTAAAGAAGAATAAAACAACAATAAAGAATTTGAATGAAAAACAAGGGAGTATTTAATTCCCTTGAATGAAAAGTACTTTTCAAATGTGTTTGTCCTTAGATAAAAAGAAGAGGGAAAGCAAAGAAGTGGTGTCCCAGCAAAACCACAGCAGAGCTCAGAGTGCAGTGCTGGTTCTTGGGTTGAAGGTTGATGTTTAGCAGGAGAGGGATCTGAATCCTGACACCTTTCTCACATTTACCTGCAACTTTTGCTCACATTCCTCTTTGTATAAGTCACAGAAAGCACAACTGGAGAAACCAGAAGGATGGAGACTTGCTGCTAAGTCATCAGGATAACCTCTACCCACCTCATCTTTTGCAACCTGATTTTGCAGGGCTTTGTCCAAACCGGTGTCATTGCTATTCATCTCACGACTGCGCTTCAGAACTTTCACCTGCAAATGAGATTACAAATGCAATCATTAGTACAGATTCCCCAAGAAGCTTTCACAGTATTACAATTAGATTTCCCATTCTAGCAGCATCTAAATCAATATGATATGATTAGTTACTCTCGTGGATTACATGCTGCTGTACAAAACCTTCACACACAGAAATCTGGGTAATTTAATCAGGCAGTAATGGATTCTGGGAATGCTCCCACTGTCTAGAAACTTAAAATCATTCTGTCTCTATAATAATTTGCCATTATGCACCTGAAGTTAAATTGCCTGACATACCTGACAGTGGACAGCGGTGATTAAAACAGGTCAAATCTCATCAGCAAAAGTGACAACTGCCGCTGAATACACTTCAAAAACTGAATTTGAGGGAGAAAAAAAAAAGCACTTTTAGTTGTTTTTCCTGTGCTATAAATTAAGTTTTAAGCTGTCTCTTTAAATATGTCTAAGTGTGTATTTGTGTGTGTGTATGAGAGAAAGACAGTATAAGTGCTATCCATTACTCATCATTTTAGTCAAGGGAAGAGGAATGTATGAACTAATGCTCTTGGGGAAATGCAGCCAACCAAGGTAAAAATGAACACATAATTTTATTTCTCTGAAGGTGCTTAGCACTGCTGAGCAAGATATCGGGAAGGAGGAACCTTTCTGGAAGGGTCTTGAAAGCAAAGAGTCCTTGGCTGCTGTTGTCAGCAGCTCACAGGGGAGAGCAATGCTGCACGAAAGAACCTGAACTGCTGATAGCTGCTTTTTTTGGGGGAAAGAATTTGCACCTCGTGTTTTCCCAGCTTGGGTAAACAGCTCAGCCCCACACCTCCATGCTGCAGCAGCTTTCTCCTGCAGCCATCCTAGGATTGCAAACAACCTTGAAAAACAAACTGCTGTGCTCAGGGCTGCAAGGAGTGGCTCACAGCGACATGAGGAAAAGACACAGACCTGCACAAAAAAAGAATGGCTACAGCTTAATTTGAAAAATTAGGCCTGTATATTTTTACACAGACAATACTCAGAAATGTGCTGCTGTTCATCATTTACCCTACTGGTGTGCAATAGCTTATGCTTAAAAAATACAAGATGTTATGTTAGTGTTCAGGACATTTCTTTTTCTTACAACACCGTCCCATTGAAATATTCCTGACCCATGGTGCTTGGGGACTCCTACTTTTGAGGAGGACTTTTCCAATGGTAATTTGATATTTCAAATAGCCAGCTGCCAAGGAAGGACAGAAAAACAGCCATCCACAGAAACTTTCCTAGGCAATAATTGCCAGTGAACTCTGCTCTCATTATAAAACTCTACCTAGCTTGCCATAAAATAAGTCCCATGATGCACATGTACTTTTCACCTCTATATTCTCCATAATGGTCTTGGTTATATTGCTCTGTTCAGATGCGCTAACCAGTGGTAGTGTTAATCTTCATTATTTTTAGTGTAGATCGTGGTCTGTGTGTGCAGATCCAGGCACTGTGTGCTGCAGGGCTCCCCAGTGCCCAGAGACACCACAACCCTGGCAGCACTGGCATGCTATACCCTGCGGCATCTCCAAAACCCCACCAGCACGACCAGGCACGTCAGTCCTCCCAATAAACATCTGTTAAACAAATCTCTTCTTAATTCCCTGTTGGAGGCACTCAAGGAAATCCATGGAGGTCATTAATCACAGAAATTGGTGCCGGTGGCATTTGGGCAGGGGGAGGTGGGTGCTGCCAGGCGCGCGGTCATGGCCACCTGCCGCTGATCCTCCACAGCCACGGCTCACTGCTGAAGGAAAGGGCTGGCACTTAATGCAGGCTGGAGATTGGACCCCAGCATTACTATTAATAAACAATAAAGCTATTAAAGCATATTAAAGCTTGGCAATGAACTTGTCAAAATGGATGATCTATAAATCAATATAAACAACAGTGACAGGCCGTAATTGAATTCCAGTGGTCCCTCAGCACATGCTAAATATGAAGAGACATGACACGCTGAAAATAAAGTAGGAAAGCTGAAAAATTGATAGCATTAACATTCTCCTGGTAAAATGCGGCATTACTTTGGCCCTTAATAGGGGTCAAACTGTGAATACCTATTGACTTTGCCTTTTAAAACAGGAAAATAGCTACATAAATCTGAGACTTCCCAAATTAGAAATGGCTGCTCAAAAGGTTCACAGCTGCTCTGGATGTGGTCACCACAGAGTGGTAGACACAGCCCTCCTGTGATGGGCTCATTAGCAAGGCTTGTTGCTTTACTTGGGTAGCAAGAAGGATGGGTTTTGTGCAATCCAGAAAGCCTCTGAAGTTGATTCATCAGTTTTCATCTTCCATAAAGGACCAGCAAAAGCCCATCGGGCAGGAGAAGTTAATGCTAACATGCTGTCAGACTCTGAGTGGCTACATATCTTGCAAATTCAGATATAACAAGCCAGGCCTCAAATATCAGCAGAGGATGAGACAATCAGAATGGAAAGGAATTGGTGAAGTCGCAGCAAGCCTTTTAATGGAGATTCAAACGACAGCAAATAAATCATGACATCTTCTGTGGATGAAATCAGGGCCTCATTTTTTACTTTCTCTTGATGCGCTCCACTCAGTGAAGGATAATCCAGCCTTTCTTAGTTGATTTTTACAATAGAGCCCTATGACACTGGAGTTCAGAAACTGCTGAAATGAAGGGTCCATACATGTTCCTGAGGACAATTTTGTCCATGCCACCTCACTTACAGGCAGAGAGCACCTGTGATCAAAAACCATAAGGGATATTTGTATTTCAAGGGTATGTCTGTGCACAGACAGGGGAAGCTAGAAACAATTATATAAATGGTTGTCTGCATTAGGTCAGAGAGGCAGAGCTGGGACATGGGCTGGTCACCAGTGAAGAACCAGTGCAACAGCCACAGAGCACCCGGAGTGCCTGACTTGGCCACCACCACCAAGCTAAAACTGCTGCCTAACATGAATCGAGTTCCTATTTAACAAGAGAGAAAACTTCATTAGTGCCAGTGACTCCACTGACCATTGTGCTCTGAATACAGCCAGTGTTTGGAAGAGCAACAGAGTGAGAAGGGCATTTTCTGGGAGTTTCTCTGTTTTGACACAAAATTTAAAATTAAAAGGGAATAAAGTTGTAAAGAACAGATCAAGAAGGCCAGCATTTTCCTTTTATATATAACTTATGCTTTGGGATCAGCTGAGACTCATCTCACCTATCCAAAGGCAATTCTGCCTTCAGATTTGGTGAGCATGTACTGATGTAACATGAAAGGTTAAGGGAGCCTGTGACAGAAAACCTAAAACCTCTAGACGACCTGCCAAAATGCAAGATGTCCATCATCGGTATCTTGCATTGGAGGGGACATTGGTGTGACAAAACAGGTCTCAAAAGCAGCAGTTTTGCCTGCAGAGATGCAGAGGTCTAGGGGTGCCAGTATCCAGCATCCCTGCCAGCTCCTGCACACCATTTGCCCCTATCCCCTCCCATCCCATCCCAAATTCCTCCATTAGAAGCTGTTCATTACCCATCTGTGCCTTCAAACTGGCAGGAGCTGGGAAGCGTGATGTACAATAATAGTACTAGTTTTAATCAACAGGACAGCACTGACAACTGACACATAGCTCACTGAAATAGATGAACTCGCCTTGACTCTTCCCTGCATTTGCATCATTCTTAATTTTTCTTCTGTGGAGTTCTTTTACTATCATTTAAAAGATGAGAATTTAGTCAATTGAATGCAGTGCTGATTAGCTCAGTATTATAATTGTGCTTCATGGACACCTACTGCTTGTATGTCACACTCTCCAAATTCCCATTATGCTATTAATCTAGGTTTTATGGTACTTCAGAACTGAAGTATTAAAAAACTACGATGTAAATGGAAAAAATCACAGTGGTAATTTACCAAAGAGCTGGAATGGAGTATTATGAAAACAACAAAAAACAAAACAAGGGAGCCTGTTTGCAAAATTCAAAACAAGTCTTCTGTCCTGTGAAAACAAGGAAAAAACAGATATAACCTGGCAATAGCTGCTTTTCCATCATCATCTACAGTGTGTCACCACACTGGGTTCAGGGCTATGCACTTGTTCTCCAGTGCAAGTCGAAGAAAATTGTGCCCAAAGATAAATTAACAGAAAGTGCATGAGACCATTCAGCAATGATTTAACAAAATCCAGCCTTCGACACTTGGATTTCTTTTCTGCAGCATCTGTGGATGAAGAGAAGCATCCTATTGTTATCATGTTAATACACGATCCACATTTTGATTTGTTGTTTTCTCAGTCACCATGCTCAGAGAAAGGTTTTGTACCACAAGAGAAACTTTTACTCCCCAAAGACTTACACCCCCAGGGATGCTACAACATAAGCATCTCAGTCACTGCTGTGTTTGGAGCACCATTCAGCCCAGCATAATCATACTGGATTTACTTTGCTCCAGAAAAACAGCACACAAACCTGCCCTGCAGAGTCAAGGGGCAGAGAGAAGCTCCATCGACCTTGTGCTGCTGTGAACAAGCTCCCTGTCCAGATGCCCTCTGCGGCTCTTCATGCCTGGGGCCAGGGAAGGGAAACTGTAGAAAGAAAAATGGTTTAAAATGAAGTGACCAACGTTCAGATAAGTCTTACAAGGAAGCGTAATAAATCTGTCTCTGTTTCATCTGTACTTGGAGTGAAACCAAGTTATTTTTTACGGGAATGCACCATCTCATTTTGTTATGAAATAATCATCTTGCAGTGGACTAGAAAGGGGTTTCCCTGCGGGATGTCAGGAGTGAGGAAGCCACTAGGAACCGTTCCAAAAGCTGTAGGTCCCTGTGCAAAGCAAGAGCTTTCCCATTCTATCAGCCCTATCCCATTCTATCAAACCCTAATCCTTACCCTACATCTGCCCCTAATCCTAACCTCCCCCTAGCCCTATCCCTAGATGAAAAGAAAGACTTTATTTTTTTTTTTACTAGTGCAAGTCTAGGAGGACTTTTCAAACCATGTTGAGGGTCAGGGTTGAAAGAAAGAAATGACAGTACTCCCATGGCAGTGAGGCTGGAATGGGGTGGTGAAAGGAAAGTAGAGGCTGCAGAGACAGTGACTGTGAGAAATATTTTGTCTGGGTAACAGCCGGAGAAAATCTGTCAATGTTTCAGCCCCAGCTAGGTTTAGGGTTAAAATTAGAGTTAGGGTTAAGGAAGGATAAAGAGCTTCATTTGCAGTGGGGCTGGAAAAGAACAGAAAGAGAAATCAAAGGATGCAGAAGCAAAATATTTCAAGTGCATTTGTCACACTAATCCTCACCACTTGTGAGGTGGTGAGGAAGGAGTGACACACTGCTCAGCTGCACCTCTGCACCCAGTGATGCCTCCTGCCAGAGTAAAATGCCTCCCAGGCACCAGGTGCCCTTTCTGCAGCACTGGACAATGCACAAAGCACAAATATTTGGAAACAAGGGTAATTTCATTCAATATTGTTTAAGGACTGATTATCCACCAACTGTATTCTCTGTAATTCCTGGCCAATAGCCACCATGAGCTCTGTCTCCTGGGCCAAACACACTATTGGCTTCAACATACAAGACTCAAAAAAGATGTTCTGCGCCAAGTGCTTAAAATGGAGCCTGACAAAAGAAAAATAGATGCTACCCAGACAAAAACTGAATGGAAACACATATCTGGCTGTCCCAAGCCTCATTATTCTTCGCTTGTTTATTAATAACAGCAATATTTGGTGTCACTGGTCTCTGGAGGCTGTGGAACCAAGAGCCAGCTAAATTGCTCACCTACAAGGTGTCCCAGGTGCAGAGAAGTGGTGTAAGGCTGCTTTCACCATCTGCATGACTGCTCCTGCATATCAAGAACCTACTGATAAAAACAAGATCTTTGATTCCTGCCAGCAGAAAGCAATTGCAATCTTATTGTTCCCTGGATATAAGGACAAAATGCTATTTACTGTGAACTGCAGACTTATTGTAAGAAATTAAATCCTTTTGGTGGCTACGAATGTAAATACACATTTTGTCTCAAGATGAGACTCACAGATTCCAGGAATTGTTTCCTGCTTTACATTTTGGGTGAGTAGCTAACTCCAAGATTGAAAAACATACTGCTTAAAGTGAAGAGCACCCTTCCTCTCCATGACTGCTAGGCAAGGGAGGGGGAAAGCAGGCTGAGTCCAACTGTGGCAAAACCCTTGGGAGGATGTGCAAAGCCGTCTTTTTGATTACATAATGTCTCTGCAAGCCCTTTGCCATTAAAATATGATTAAAAGTGGTGGCCAGGAGAAGTTCACCTTTAGAAAATGACACAAGAAATCACTTCCCAAACAGATAGTTGCCTGAGTCCCTGAGATGAAGAAGAGGTCTGATGGATGAGAAGGCAGTATTAAAATGTCTCCTCACATAAGAAAACAGAACGAGAGCAATCATCAGAATTTATCAGTCAGAGAGGAGCAGAGTGTTTTCTTGGAAATAAAGAGAGCTAATACACTAAATCAAAACCAGAACACAGGATCACAAAAAACAGAGACAGATTTCTCTGCCATATAAATACCGTATAAATGAACTTTCTGGAATGGGGATCACACACCACAGTGACATCTGAGAAAGACGTAACGAATCAAAGCAGACCACAGGGTTGGTATCAACACTGGAGCCACAGCAATTCATGAAGGGTAATGGCCCATCTGCCAACTGCGTTTGGGAGTTATAGCTTTCTTATTTTGTATCTACTTCTTTGCAAAATCCCAGCTCCTTGTAACACCTGAATAAACACCCACGTATTTACACTTCACCTATTTTGAATACATTCAGCCCTATGTATAGTTCAGGCTTATCAAAAGCCTGTCTTCTGGGGGCAAAAGGAGCCTCCCAGCGAAAAGAGGAGTGATCTCTGGTTCAGGGTGAGCTGTGTCTCAGGAAGCCACGTCTGTATCCACAGCACGCACTGGTGCACAACAATGACGCATCTCCATCACAATCCCAGAAAATACACTCGGGAAAGAAGCAGTGCCCTGAGACTACCAGGCAGGGTGCCCACTTGGACCGGCCTCTCTGCTTCCCTGCCATGTGCATGGGCAGTCACGATGGGCCAGCTGTCCAAACCACTCACTGCTCTCTTAAATTGAAATACATTGCAGTCCTCACACTGAGCTCCTCAGAAGGCAGTTTGAATAGGGTTCTTTGTTAATACAGGTATTATTCACTTTGATCCTATACATAAGTGTACACAGATAAGCTCCAAAGGTTGGACATTTAAGCTTGCTGCTGAGAAATATCCACACTGTGTTTTAAGGTTCCCCATTTTCTAAGGTTAACATCTTTGGACATGGCTCTTCCTGAAAGGTTTTAACATCTCTCTTCTGATTATATGCTAAGTAGAAAAGCATGACCGTAAACTTTCTTGTATGAAGATAAATTGAGTCTTAAATCAAATCAGACTTGAGCCCAAACATGATTTTTGCATGGCAACTGAATATTCACAGCATTGCAGATGTTGGGTGTTGGAAGGGACCTCTGGACATCATCCAGTCCAACCCCTCTGCAAAAGCAGGTTCTCCTAGAGCAGGTGGTGCTGGATTGCATCCAGGTGGGTTTTGAATGTCTCCAGAGAAGGAGACTCCACAACTTCTCTGGGCAGCCTGTTCCAGTGCTCTGTCACCCTCCAGGTAAAGAAATTTTCCTTCATGTTCATGTGGAACTTCCTGTGTTCCAGTTCATGCCCATTGCCCCTTTTCCTGTCACCGGGCACCACTGAGAAGAGTCTGTCCCCATCCTCCTGACACCCACCCTTTAGGTATTTAAAAGCATTACTGAGATCTCATCTCAGCCTTCTCTTCTCCAGGCAAAACAGATCCACGTCTCTCAGCCTTTCCTCATAGGAGAGATGCTCCTGTCCCCTCATCATCTCTGTAGCCCTTCACTGTACTAAACGTACTTCACCCATGTAAGGTGTAAAACATGACTTCAGTTTCCTGATAGGGAGATACAGACTCTGTGGGGCTCCCCTGGATATAGAAGGGCAGAAAGGAGTAATGCAAGGACCAAGGCTTTGCAACAGTTACCTGGGTGAAATACATAGGGAAAGGATGGCTTAACAGCGCGTTATGTTAGAACTAGCTCTGAGAACATGCAGGCATCACCAAGAGAGGTCAAATACAAACCTCTGCTTGGGAATGGGTGAGCTGGCACCCACCATAACCATCTACGCTAACCTTAACCCCGGCACTGATTAGACTTCATTGCCCTTCCTGGAAGAGTCTCTGCAAATATCATCAGGCCTGACCTTCTGCTGCCTGATCAGCTGCAAAGTTCAGTTCTTGTGATTGGAACCTTTCCACATTTGTTTTCCTCCAGCAAAATGTCAGACTTTTCCTCCTCATTCTTCAGGGGCATCAAATAAGCCCAAGATCCCAATACACGTTCCTCAGAACTGGGGAGGAGAGAGAGGGATGGGCTGTGGTGCAGGAGGGCAGCCAGCACACAACAGCTCCTTGGTGCCTGGGTGTTCACAGCAACAAGAGGCGCTGGCAACAAGGAGTGATGTTTGCAAGGCATGACTTACACATCTGGATGAACACAGCCCACCTTTCATAGACAGGGAATGGCTTTGTAAAGAGACATGGAAACTTGAAAAACATGCTTGACAACACATTTATTCAATGAGAAGCATCATACAAATGCCATGTGTGTTGAACTCATTTCAGTGCTTTGAAGGCTGAGAGGAGCTGGAGAGAACAGGTAAGGTCATCAGCTAATGCAAAAAAAAAAATCTTATTGCTGTGGCTCAAAAGCACTATGTTGATTTTTACTGCTGAGCTCTGCTTTCAGAGCAAGAATATTCAGGGACAGCTAGCCAAACACAGAAAGTTTTGTCACTCAGCTCTTCCAAGGGTACATGTCACCTCTTTGTCCCAGTCATTTGGAATTAGACTGCAATTAATACGGTCGTTTGGGGAGTTAGGATAAGATAATGGATTAATTAGTTTTATAAGTTTGTATTTCATCTCTGTGACTTGTCCATTTATCATTTCTTAACAGAATTTTTTTATCCCTCTACAGTCATACAAATAGTACATCAAATTTAAATGGAGCAGTAACATTGTCATCCTAGACACAAGGAAGCAAAAAACTCCCACTGTTTATCTCCATGATGTAGAAATAGCTGCATCATGTTAATATTATAAATTATTATTATAATATTACATAATATTTTCCTATTAATAAATAACACAGAAGATAAAAGAGATGAAATGCTATAACCAAGAAATTCTCGCAATGTCCAGTTTTTCAGCCCTTTATTGTCATAATTCCACAACTGCAAGTGGAAATACAAGTGGAAATACAATCCTTAACAGGATACATTTTTGTGCTATGCCACATATGATGCTATATACAATGCTCCATCCTTGCCAGGAGCATGAGTTCCGTTTAAATTTTTCCCCATAGTTAAAACAGTGCCAGAAAAATCAAAGTCTGTAAACATGTGGAATTGGGATGTTATTTCAGTATACTGATCTTAATATCAGTATATATAGATCCTAGTATTTATCCTCTCTTCAGTTTTGAACCATAACATGTTTATTAAATCAGCACATAAAAACTTTTGGTAGGCAGATGGCAGAGTCTTAGTTTGATGAAGTAGTTGAAAAGCAAGGATGATTCCTCTCTGAAAATTATAGGGGATTTCTCTAAAGATTTTGAGATTTCTTTATGTTGCAGCAAAATTCAGTAGTGCCTTTTTTTATACAAATCCATTCAAGAAGATTAAGAGATAATGAAGAAATTGTTCATTCAGACAGAAGGCAGAATGTGGAATTTGTTACTGCTGGGGAGCCTTGGGAAAGCTTCTGCTGGGCCCACTTCTGCAAAAACAACAAATTCATGGTGGCCACAGATCTGACAGACAGACTACATCTAAGTGACAAAAGTACATATTTATGCACTGTTTGCACACAAATCCTTGATTGCATCCTTGAAAATTAGTGGAGCACTTCAACTACTATACTTATGTATAAAAGGGGTGAATAATTTTATGTCCAGCAGTAACAGCATATTTAATTTTGCAAAAAAAAAGGAAACTGGTGTCAAGCAGAAAGAGAATTGCCACAGGCATTAAAAAGAATCAAGCACACACATACATGTGTTCGACCAGTGCTTGGATGAATGTATCAACAAATTTTCTGCTAATATACAATTTCACTTTCATTTCTCTCAGGTGAGATCCACTCTGCTGGATCCCAGAATCATAGAATCAAAGAATTGTTTTGGTTGGAAAAGACCTTCAAGATCTTCAAGTCCAACCATCAACCCAGCACTGCCAAGTCCATCCACTAAACCCTGTCCCTAAACACCACATCTACACTTTTTTTGAATGCTTCTGGGGACGGTGACTCCACCACTTCCCTGGGCAGTCTGTTCCAATGCCTGACCACCCTTTTCATAAAAAATTTTTTCCTAATATCCAGCCTTAATTTCCCCTGGTGCAAACTGTGGCCACTCCCCCTTGTTCTATCATTTGCCACTTGGGAGAAGAGACCGACCACCCCCACGTTCCAACCTCCTTTCAGGTAGTTGTAGAGAGCTATAAGGTCTCCCCTGAGCCTCCTCTTCTCCAGACTAAACAGCCCCAGCTCTCTCAGCCATTCCTCATAAGAAGCTGGTGAAGGCACTGCCACACTGAGCAGTTAGACCCCAGCACTGGGTGGGGAAGGTCGCAGGTCATTTAAGCCATTTAAGACACAGACACAGAATTTAAACACTTTTCTGTCTCCCTTTAGCTTCTGTAGGGAACAAAGCAACTCCAGAGGGAGACACAGAACACCTAACACTACCCCTTCTACCAAGGATGTAGGGAACCAATGTGAGATCTGAGGGATTTCCACACACACTTCCAGTCCTCTTCTCAACAGGACACTCTTTACTGTGAGGGTGCTGAGACACTGGCACAGGTTGCCCAGAGAAGCTGTGGCTGTCCCCTCCCTGGACACATTCAAGGCCAGGTTGGATGGGGCTTGGGGCAACCTGGTCTAGTGGGAGATGTTCCTGCCCATGGCTGGGGGTTTGGAACCAGATGATCTTTAAGGTCCCTTCTAATCCAAAACATTCTATGCTTCTATGGTGACACAAAGCACAGGTGATGGTCCTATTTTCTGTATTAACCTTGTTCCCTAGGAAGTGGGAGGTTCTGACTTCTTGTCTCTATCAATATTGACAAGGATTGAACCATTGTTTAGTAATATGTCCTAAATAACAAATACTTATTATAAGGGCTTAGATCATCTAGGGATATTAAAGAGTCATTTAATGAGGCATTAGAACACATTAAAATGCCTTAAACATATAAGCCAGGAAAGTCTCAGGTGGACCTGATTCTGCCTTGGCAAGAGAGAAGGACTGGACAATGCTTCAGGTGCCAGCCTGGGCTCTGCCCCTATTTCTAGGTGTAGGATTGAATTCACAGATCATGTCAGGTGAGTAACTGAGTTCTGACTCTGCACCTTGGACCTCAGTGGAGTCATCTAATCCTGTATTTCACTTTCTTAACTCTGGGGGTTTGGAACCAGATGATCTTCTCTAAAGAGTGTTTAAAAGAGCAGCAATGTATAGTGAGTTGCCTCAAACCGACCTGGAAGACACTGCACTTGGTGCACTTTTCAGAGTTGCTAATTTTTCAGTGATTCCTGCTCGGGCTGGAGGACCTGCATCCCCCCCTGCAGCAGCAATACCCAGGAGTATAGCACAGGACAGAAACACACCTGAGACACTTCTTTCTGACAGTATTAATGCTGATAATAATGTCTCCGGTTCAGAGAGAACATATTTCTCTTTTTCAGACTGAAATAAAAAGTTAGCATTTTGAGGGCTTTGCATACATTACAGGAATTAGATATACTATGCCACAAACACTGTCACGCTGCTCAGGGCCTCTGCAGTGCTTTGGATGTATGTGTCCATAAATCAGGAGCTCCAGAAGCAAAATAGGGTGATCTCTCCATTAATACTAGGTGGCATGGGAGGCACGGTTCATTGCATGAGGGCAGCGTGGCTCTGTGACTGAGAGCTCCTTGTGGGAGCAAGAGCTTGCACAGCACCTATTGCAATCCCCAAATAGGTTATCTTCTTTTTTCCCCTGTTGTTCCAGCTGCAGCCAACATGCTCCAGTGAAACAAATGGGAAAATACATAGTTTTTCCCCCTGCTCTCCTGTGCCTGGAGCTCTACCAGGACAGGGAAGGAGATCCATGTGCTCTCTTCATGTGTCCAGGGAATGCCAGTCCAGAGGATGGTACCTGAACCTTGTCAAGGGTTATACAAGAGCTGAGCTTTAAACAGAAATTTCTTTCCTGGGCTGCTGCAACACCGGTGGAAGGTGACAGCAGAGTAGTTGGTTACTCCCTTGGCAGAGGGCTAGGTCTCTACAGTGCAGATCATCTATTTCTTTTCATAAGAGAACAGCACAAGGCCACTAGTTTAAGTGACTTAGTTGCTCGCACGCAGAAAGAATTAATTTGCAGTTGCTGTAAAGCAGCAGGACAGCCAGGTGCAATCATGAATCTCGGCAGCTCTTCATATTTATATTAGGCCCTTTGCAGCTGCTCTAGAGGCGCCTCACTAACTCTGAACTTCCCCTGAATACCAAGTGACTATGGTTACATGCAATGCACTGTTCCTCCTCTCAAGAACACACACATAGCAGAAAAAGATAAAGTAATCAAAGGAAGCGGCTGGAAAGTTTTTCCCTTCTAGAGAAAAATAGGGGTAAGCGATTCTTCTCCTACAAAAGCAGTATGAGAGCATGGAATAGCCTAGATAAAGCCTCTTCTGCAGTCAGGTCAGGGCTGTCACATATCAAGGACCAGGACAGCTTGGTTTGTAACCCCGCAGGAGCTGAGAAGCTTGTTTTTAATCCAACATTAGAAGCAGATATCTATGTATTTTTGTCTGTACACTTACAACATATGTAAATGAGACAGAAAAACTTGTACATGGACCTGGGTATGCTCCTTCACTGATCAAGAGCATGGTGATGGGATACCAACTGCATGAACTTCTCAGTTTGCATCCAGCTTCTCCCCATAACCTTGTCACTTGCTGGATTGCTAACACAAGTATGGTTGCCTGGCTTAGGTGATTCATGACCCACTCTCCAAATGGCTGGCCAAATTTTGTGCCAAGACGAATGATTTGGGTTATAGACCACACTTGTTCACCTTCACCTGTGCATGTGTTCCAGTACCTTCTAGGTACATACAGGCTACAGGTGGCTTTAATGTACCCTTTCACCTTTTGATCCCTGTTTTCTTTCATCCTTGTGCCATGTGGCAGCACACATGGGTGTGAGGAGTCAGACAGGCACTTTACTCACACATAGCTGGGGACTGAGCAGATGAGTTGACCTGTCCCTCGCTTGAAATTCATCTCCCGATTACAAGTGGTTAAAAAGTTTGCACTATAATATATTGACAGGATGTATTGTTTCACAGGGAGATTTGGCAGAAAGGGGGCATTTCTTAAAAACAGAGAGGTGTGGAGCTCCTATTTGGTACGTGCGACACCCAGGCTCAAGTCTCTGCTTGGCAGCATCTGCAGTGAAAAGCTATTGCAAAGCAAGGTGCTCAGCATGGACCTCTTCCAGGATGAAAGACTCCAGCGCCCAGAACACGCCAGTACCATGCTACTGTCACTAATACACCCTACCTTTGGGTGTGCAACAGAACCAAAAAAAACCTTTAAAAGATGGTAAAAAGTGACTAATGGCCTCTGGTTAAATGTACCCTGACAGTGAATTCTCTGCCCTTCATATTGCAGGATGGGCTCAGGAGGCCTAGTGGGGACCCCGGTCCTACAAGAACAGGTTCCAGACCAGAGGAGCCCAGCCATCTGTCTCATCACAGACCATTCAGGCAGTCCAGCTGCACTTTAAAACATGTCTGAAGAGGTCTGCAGAGGAAGCCACAGGCTGTAAGCTGTTAGGAGAGAAGGATGGATGCTTGGACACAGGGCTAAGCAGCATGAACTAGCTTGAAGCAGATCCATATGTGTAGGTTTATCTAAGACTCAGAAAAGCTAAAGAGAAGTGTCACAGAGTCAGGGAGAGCAGCAGCCAACATGACGGAAAAGCAAACAAGCAATAAATAGAGTAGCTACCTTTTCTGTGCCCTGGAGACACACTGCCAGCCTGGCTGGCCTTGGCCAGGAGCCTGCAGAGATGCCAGGGGTATCACTCTCACTCCTTGGTCTCTGTGTTCTCACTCTATATCAACATGATGGTGCATTTCCTCACCCACATACACTTCTTGGGTGTGATTTATATCAAAAAGCTTATACTCCTGTGAAGAAGTACAAGAAAGTCCTCCAACATCCAGTATGTGTATCCACCACTGTTGTTATAATGATAGTCAAACAATGACACAGAGCTGGAGGACCACTTTTAATTTGGGTGAAAGACACAAGTTCACTATCCCATAGCTTCAAGGGACCTATGTCCTCCAAGCCTATCCTACCCACATGAGCAGTGTACCAAGCCCTGCTCTCCTCCTTCTTCTAAACCTCTGTCTATTTTATCCAGTGGTTTGGGGCATCTCTGAAACTTTCTGGATAAATTTACTTAATAAAGGGCAAAATAAACCTCAACAACCTTCAGAGATCTGGAATTTCACTAAGTATATGTGAAGAGGAAAGAAAAGTGTGAGAGTTTTTATGCTTGGCCTCAAATTGTTGCTGCAGCTCAAATCTCCTGCTTAACTAATTTGTGTCATCTGTACTTCTCAGCTCCACCTGTGCAATCATTTGCAGAAACATTATTAGCTGTTTGATTTTTTTCCAGAGTTTGCTTCCATAGCAACATCCATCAGGGAGAGAACAGCAGGAGCATATGGGGAAGTTACAAAGCACATTTTCTACAAGAAAAGGAGGCCAAAGCATTTAACAGACAGCATTTAGGTTTCCCTTAGTAACTGAAAATCTAAAATACCTCTCTTGTTTCAGTATGTCTTAGTATTAATTAGGCTGCTTAACGATATACCAGAGCAGGCTGGAGGTAACACTTGGGTTGTCTTTAATTAATCAGGGTATTGGAACATTTCTTCGAGATTTAAGCCTATTGCCAAAACACAATCTTGTTACATTTTCGTGTGCACGTGTTTTACAAGCAAGGCTCAGAGCTGTTAGGCAGCCTTTGACATGCTAAATATTGTGGAAGATTTTTTGCATAAAGTTCCAAAGAGAAATGCTAGAGCTGAAAATTATCTCTTTGAATAGTTTGAAATCTGTCACCAAGGAATAGCTGGAAACTGTCAGGTCAATTTTAGAATAAGTATACAAAAAAAATAAAAGCGTATCTCCTGCTTAGTCATTTCTCTCCTTGCCAGTAGCAACCTATATACCATGCACACTGATATTTTATTAATGAAAACTCTGCTGGTGTTCCTCTTTAGTTTAAAATACAGCCCTTGAAGCTCAATATGAAAATGTGGTTTTGAGGAAAGGGAAACAACACCTGTCTACTCCGCAGTCTATAAGGGAAAGATGGAAATCGATTCACAGCATATCAATGTTGGAGAAAGCTAAAAGGTGAAATAAAATAAGCCAGCCAGTCATCTGTCTGCCTCTCTTAAACACTAAGAACAGTTAGGCCTTTTTAGTAAATCAAACACTCTACTTGTCTCTTGGCTAGATCCATGTTTCTGCCCCAGCATGCTTGAAATGGCGATGTTGATGTTTTGGGGGATGTTGTATACTGCATAAGCATAAACCTGACAGGGAGACTGATGAGACTGCAGTACAGGATGGTGGTGGAGACCAAATTACTGGTGCCTGGACAAACACCCTGGAAGATGTTGTGCCGAGCAGAGGTGCATCCTGCTGGCAGTCTGTCATTTTTCCACGGTGTGTCTGCTAGCTCAGAAACTCAGCCAGTGCTGAATGTAGGATGAGACACACCATAATCCTCCTGGAGTCCCTGAGAAACTGAGAAACATTGTGAAATGTAGCTACAGTTTTATCTTTCTTCTTTCTATCTTTTCCTATCAATTCCTCACTTTCCTTCTTCCCATATCCAAAGCATTCCCTGCTTCACACATGCGACTGCAGCCTCCCCCACTTTTGTCTCCCTCCCCATCTCCTGTTGTCTTCCCTCTGTGGCTCCTTCTCCACCTGGTCCATTTGTTCATTGCTGTCCACATCTGCTCATCCTCCAGAATCACCTCTGTCCTACTCAGTCTTCCTGCCAATGCAACTGCCCTTTCTGCAACCAGTTTAATGATATCAGTTGCTTGAGGTCTCTGGCCCAACTGAATGAACAGGCTCAGAATTACTTGGATACATATAGCCCCAAACTGCGAACCACTGCTGCAGCTTGCTCTTTATTTGAGCTAAAGTTTTGATCTTTGAAACAGGCAAACATAACTTTGTCCTGTTTATGCTCTCATGGCCCAGGATGCAGGGATTTGCTGTACAGCAACAAACCCTGCCATTATGTAGCCGTGTAAAAATAACCCACTTCCAAACCCACGACCACAAGTAAACCAGTGAGGAACGTTGATAGGTAATTGCACCGGCTGTAACCCAGCCAAATACAAATTACGGGCATTTTTAGGAGGTGTCAATGTTTCTTTAAAAAATAAATCAACCCATTCCCCACCTCCAATTTTGAAGGAAGAACTAATTTCCTGCCATTTGATCAGTTGCTTGGGTTTAAAGTGGATACTTTTGAGTGACCATGTATGTAAAGACCAGTCCTGCCTTACGAGTGAAAGGTTAAGGCTGCCTGGAGGACTAGCCCTTCTTTAATACCTGGTCCTCTGACATAACAGCAGATCTCTCAAATCCAGTTTCTATTAAGGGTGGCATAGGCAGAATCTATCCACCTAGAAGTTATCAAACACGAAATAAACAGGAAAGAAATATTTTTTTTCCTTTATTTAAAAAACACCTGCTACATCAACTAAGTTATAGCACAGATAGAGCATGGAAAAATAAGAGCTGGCAGAGACTAAGTTGGGGAAACAATATTTCAGCTGGTTCTCCTAAAGGAGTGACTCTTGTTGGACTAACCTGGAGGTGTGTTTCCACCCCCCCCAGTTTCTCCACCTTCCTCCGCTTTCAGAGGCAGTTCTGCTAGTAAATCCTGGCCAAGGAGGGCTGTTGGCCAAGCCTTAGCAAAACAAAGCCTGCAAAGCACTGAGCAGCTGAAAGCAGAGAGCCTGAGACAGCCAAAGCTGGGTAATGCGGCATTAGGCAGGATTCCTCTGTGTGTCTGAAGTTGTTGTGTGGAAGAGAGAAAACAAATTGGTTTTACGCCAAATAAGACCCTGAACTTTCATTGCTCCGGAGGGGTTGTAGCCAGCATCTTCTACTTCTTACCTCTGCTAGTGGGTATTTTTTATTTCTTAATGTGCGTGATATGTCACTTTAATATATATATATATAATGTAAATGCCATTTAAATATATATAATGTAATTACAGATAAGCTCTGGAGGGCAAATGACCACATCTTTTGTTTACTACAGAGCCATAGAAATAGAATAACCAATGGGAGTTCATTATTAGCAAATTAGAATAAGAATGATGACATTATTACACTCGTATTATTACACTGACATGATTATGAAGACTTTTAACTCCTGAAGTGTGCTAAATGCTCTACAGAAAACTACAGGGCTACATTTCAGACTGTCACCTCTAAGGATAAGATTCAGCTCCAGACTAAATCAAGGTGCCAACATTTAAACTGAGTGTTTAAGCTCATATTGCACTCAAAGGGAGCCCAGTCAACAGAGTCAGCAGAGCACAAAGAGTGACTCAGCTCACTCTAGCTAACAAAGTCACCTCTAGAGTGATTCAGTTGCTGAACACAGACATTAGGTACTTTTCCAGATGCTGTAGGCACCTTGCTGTGGCATCCCAGTAGTGATCTCACAGGCTTGCTGCCATACCTGCCAGCCTAAGCAAGTGTCTCAAGTATCTTAGTACATTTAGAACAATGCAAACGTCTGTATTTGGGCACCCTCAATAACTGGGAGGACAATTTGCTCTCAGGGCTCAATTGACTGTGTTCAGTTGCCTAAACTGAGGCTTCTAGTGATACTTGAGACGCTCAGGAATCTGCTTCCTGAAATACAGTGGCCACACCAGGATGACAGAGCCACCCTGTGTTGTATCTGCCAGCCTGATGAAGTTGTCCTGGATACATGCAGAGCATCTCAATCTGCCCTCTCTTAAAATCAGCACACAAACCTCACCTTCCAACTGCCTGTCCAGGGGATGAGACTCCCTAACTCCTAGCCATGGATAGGTGTCTCACAGAGCTCTTTAAGCTTAGAGTACTGGAGTTAGATGCTCCAGGGTATCCATCCTACAGGGCCTGCAGAAGACCCTGTCCTCCTGGATCAGCTTATGCCAGAAATCTGACTCCATCATGGTGTCAAAGACAAATAATTCAGCTGCTGAAATGTCACTAAAGCTAAAGTGCTTTCGTGTCCAACCCTCCTGCTCAAGCAGGCCACCTATAGCCAGTTGCCCAAGGTCCACATTAATATGAGATTACTGTAAGAATGCAATGAATAGGCCTGAGATTGGTCAGCATGAACATGAGTAAATGAAACTAGACAAGTGGAACCTTTCAGGGATCGTTAGCAACCTGAAGACCAGTTCCGGAAGGCAAAGGAAGGACTGGGAGGGACAAGGATGCAGTTAGAGTACAAGACTCAACTCCTTCATTGAGTCTAGGGAATGGGGTATAAGAAAGTGAGGTCAAGAAGCAGGGGAGAAAAGTGTCAGCTTTAAGAAGGTGGGAAATCAGATCATTTTTTACACTCTATGAGGAAAAATACAGGGAAGGCAGGAGATTGAGGCTGACGGAGAACCTACGAAATGTGCGAGTCCTCAGCAGCGGTTGAGCAGGGGTCAGGTAAGCAGGACTTGGGGCTGCTGCAGGGTAAGCACCAGGGGCAGGGCTGAGGTCAGGGTTCACCCTCTGTATTTAAAGGACACCAGTACTGGTAAGAAGACTATGTGGTGTGCTTTTTTTTGCCATTAAAAAATGGGAAATTATTGTGAAAAAGAAGTACTTACTTTATTCCTGCAAATAAGTCCAAAAAACTCAAATGTTCACTTTGTAATTCAACTCACCCTCTGTAACCATTCTAAATCCCTCCGAGATCCACTATTTTTAATATTTTAAATAACTCTGCAAGGATTAAATATGGATTTAGTGCTTTTATCCTCCAATGGGTAACAACTTGAGGCTCTTTCACCTGTTCATTGCTGCATTCACTTCCTTTCCTCTCTGTGTATGTGACAGTGATGCTTTCTATTCCTCTGCTCTGAAAATTATCCTCCCCAAACACTGACATGCTTAACAACTGTTGTTCCTCACTTCGCACAAAAATGGAGTATTATTCCATAATGCAGCATAATTTTCCAGCTCTTACACCTCCACAGTCCCAAAATCTTTTCCTCTGCATCAGAAGGTATTTGCATGCCTCAGGTCATACCTCGCCTCCTTATGAAAGCTAAATGCAAACTATGCCTGTTTGTTTCTTAATGTATCAGCAGTCTGAAATTTCTGTTACCTGAGCTGGCTGCAAACAAACCCTCTCAACCATGGACTTTGTCGAAGTGCCTTGGCTGGTGGCTCTGCCAGAAGCCTCATCTTCCTCATCCCTGCTGGGAAAATCTGGTGAGAAATTTTGGAATTTGCCCTGGGAGAAAGAGCCCAGCGAGCACCATGTATTCAGATGTCAGAGCAGTATGACCATGCAAGTGTGTGACACCTCCCACCATGGTGTCACCATAGCTGTAGGTGCTTGGCTCCAAGCAGAGGTCCATAGGGCACAGCACCACGACAGGAGGCAATGCCCTCCATTCCCAGCTCCCGCAACCCAGGGTGGTGGCTGCCGCTTTGTTCATGATGCTGCTGGTGAGAGGACTGAGCTGGGTTGGAGGAGAGCAGCCACTTCGAGCCTTTGGTTGAGAAGTGGGGATGTGCACAAATCCCCACCTATCTGGCATTTAGAGATGTGAACCCCATTCCTGGCCACATTGTAGCTGTCTGCACCTCGTGCTGTACTGTAATCACATATTTAAACTTCACAGGCAGTAAAATGTTCCTAGGAGTCCTTGCTTCGGTCTGACTACATCTTGTCAATGGGTTTGGCAAAAGGTGTGGCTTCAATGGGCTGCCCAGAGGGCACAAATATGCAGAATCGATCTAACAAGCCATATCTATGGTCAGGAGACACAAGCAGAGGATGGCAGGGGCATGGAATGGGAGCTGGGGACACTGCTTGGATACCACAGTTTAATGCTGAGGCTTTGACCTCAGCCAAAGATCTTCAACGTGAAACTAGCATTCTTTGCATTGAAGACCAGAATGTCCTCCCCTGTTGTCATGGGGGAGGTCTTCAACATCCTCCTGTTGATTTAGGTTGCTACATCTCTCAGAAAGATGCTTGCACCGTCTCAAGCCCACTTTGGCTCATCCCTGAACCCCCTGGAGGTGTGTCTGGCTCCAGCCCTCTCCGTGGGTTATCGACTGGACCTGCTGCTGCCACTCTTGAGCTCTGCTCACCTGCTCAGTAGACGTAGGACGGTGCCCAGCAGTGACGGCATGGCCCACACCAGGGTCCCCCATGGCTCGACACCTCTCAGAGCAGCCCTCTCACTCCTCAGAGGCTGAAACTGGTGGTGGTACCCAAAAGTCCATCATACCCAGAACTCAACATGCCTGAACCCTTCAAAAAGAGCAGCTACAATACTACACACTTTTCTACTCTTCTTTCTACAAAACCAGATGAAAACACTGGTTTTTTCCCCTTAGTTTGTCACAATATGTTGGACTGTGGCCACCTCAGACATCTCCGCTGCCAGTAATTGGCTGCTTGGTCCAGTCTCTTGCTCATTCCTGGGGCACTGCAGCACGTGCAGAGGAGATGCTCTCCCCTCAGAGTCATGCTGGATGTGGGGCTGCAGAGGACCAGTCATCTCATGAGATAATCATGTCCCACCGTGCCACCTCCGGGCTGAGGTGCCTCCCATTGCCAGGCAGCAGGGCTGAGAACTGCCTGTCCCACGTGTAGGAGATACTGCAGATGTGACAAGGGGTAAAAGGGTCTCACACAGTTCAACCCATTTCATTTTTCAGTCTTCGTGAAATGTCAGAATTGAATTTCCAGATACACCACTCCGCTGTGGATCTGACTGGGAGATTTAATGCTTCAAGATCATGTTTTCTTTCTTGTTCAGATGCAGATGAAAACTCACAAGAACGACTATTCTCATGGGATTTTTGCCCAGAAGTGGTAGAAATCTCAAATAAACAATCCATTTTGTAATATCTCTGAGTTTCCTGTTCAAAAATCTCATGAGGATACTTTCCAGGACAGCTGAATTTAAAGTTGAGTTCTACCTAGTTTAGGTCTCAAATCCAAGTGAGTCCACATAAATTATTTTTTCCCCCCTTAATTTTTAATAATGACTTGGGCTACTGAAAGAGAGCAGTGCTCCCTGCTTCAGCATCAATGCTTGGTGTGATGCTGTCAGGAGATTTAAGGACAGATGAAATCCCACCAGGCAGAGGGTAAGCACAGCATAGGGCTGACTCCCCAGTGTCATGTGGTGGGGTAGGGACAGTTTAGCAGTTGGTTTCCTTTATTCAGCTCTGATTTTTCACAGCTCCACAGTCTCGGCATGATTATATGCAACTGGTGAAAATGCAGCACGCTGGCCCATCACAGCTCTTGGCTTTCTGTCTGGGTCTCACCGCAGCTCGAATATGGCATTATTCAAAAGTAAAGTCAACAAACGCATAACCACCAGGTACTTTAATTCACCCCACTGCTAGATTCACCACCACCACATGGCAGGAGTAAAATGCTGGGATTTACTGATATTCCTGCAGAGTTTGCAATGTGGGAATTTCCTGCAGGATTGGATCACCTCCCAAACCTGCCGGTGGCACAAAGGGTGCTGGGGCACTGTCACATGCTCAAGGATGTATAGGCAAGATCCGTAACTGATGGTGCATATTGGCACTAATGGTAAAAGATCTTTTTTGGAGGGAATAGGAAGAAAAAAGGAGAAAGAGAGCAAAAAGGAACAGGGAAAGGGAGAGTGTGTAAGGCCCTTAGTAATCCAGTAACAAAAGGCTTGGAGATGCTGATGGATAAAATTTCTTGGGAAAAAAGGAACTGGAAGGGAAAGACCAGGGTATAGGAAAGCACAAGGGTGAGTAAGGGACAGGCAACAGGAGAAAAGCAGAGTGAGCAAATCTGAAGATGAGTGGTCTGTAGCTGAGAAACCCGGTCTGTCCTAGCTCAGTGCCTGTGAAAGTCCTTGCAAGATGGACTAATACATTCACAAGCAAGAGACGGGGATGAGAGAGAGAGAAGAAGACAGTGGATTTTGTAAATTTGTTTTTCCAAACCTACTCTAAGAGAGTGTGATGAAACAGTGAGCAAAGCCCTGGGAAGTAACTCTTCCCTGGGTCACCCACTGCTAAAACAGCATCTGACAGTGCCTCCTGTAGTTCCTGTGAGCTGCACTGCAAAATAACCAGGCACAAATGCAGCTTGTCCCAGCCGAAGCTACGAGGAAGAGTTTGTGGTTTAGCACTCCAAAATCTGACTCCTTTGAACAGACTTTCTGCTCGGCACGGTGCAAATTTCCCCACACACAACTCTTGATGTTCCCCCTGTAGAGTATTGCAGGTCAGGACCTGCTTCTCAGAAGGGACATGTACAGCATGCACAATACCAAGGGTTCTCAATATTATTAAGAGCCTCTGTGGAATAGTGTGGTTACATTAGGGAAGAATGATGGTGTCACACTTACAGACACCCCCAATCCTATTTAGCTTAACAAAACCAATGACTCTCAGTTGGACAAAAGTGCAGTTGCTCATTGAGGCAGACTGGCAGGGCATCCCTTCCTTTGGTGCTCCTGAGGGCTCAAAAGGTATGGAGAGTTTCAAAGATCTGCCTGCAGCCTCCACCTGCAATCAGCACTTTTATCTCAAAGATGGGACTTGTCTCTGTGCCATTTCCTAGAGCTGTCAGGTAATCACAACTGTTTGTGCTCTCCCAACAGATTTCATGGCTACAGGGCTTCAAAATGGAACAGCCAGGCAATGAGGCATTTCTCTGGAGAAGACATGTGTTGACTAAACAGTTTAAGATTTTTGCTCACAGTAGAAGTAAAATGGATTGCAGTTCAACATAAATACAAAACCACTGCACTGTGTGAAAAGGAAAAGAGATGGAAATTTCATAGTGGGTGTGAGAGGTAAAAGTCTACACCCACCAGAACTTCAAGGCACCAAAGCTGCTGTGAAATCCTGTAGAAGATAGACTCCTACAGTGCAACTTGGAGAAAAGATTTCCCTGGGTTTTTTGTCAGAGCAGGTGGAAAACACAGAATAACTTCGGTTACGGTGTAGACCCCTTCAGCACCTAATAGGACAGATCCGGCCCTGCCATCAGCTGTGCCTGGAAAGTGGGCATGCTTCTCGGTAGCTGTATGAAAACAAGAAGTGTGAGATGAGGTCAACTGGCAGTAATGGTTCCTGAAATCTTCTCTTAAATTTCTGAGCAGGTCGGCCTCCTTCCTAATTGCCCTGGCAAGCCAAGCCCTGACCCGGGAGCTTGACATGGTGAAATAAGGAGGTCTTCCCTACCTGTTCAAGCTACAATGTGTTGCCTGGAGCTATCAACCAGATAAATAGCTAACAGCATTTGATGAACTTCTCTCTAAGTTGCTACACCTTCGACAGGATGGACTCTGGTTTTCAGCCTTGAGGTCTTTAAAAGACTGCAATTTCCTGCATGAAGATAAGTGGCAACAGTGACAATCCAGGAAAAGAGAAGATGGGAAACTCATTCATC
Source organism: Aegotheles bennettii (assembly GCA_013398125.1). Lineage (NCBI taxonomy): Eukaryota > Metazoa > Chordata > Aves > Caprimulgiformes > Aegothelidae > Aegotheles > Aegotheles bennettii. Next base: position 144,806 of record VZRW01003486.1, on the reverse strand, counting down.
AGACTAGGGGGTAAAGGTCTGCATCCAAGCTAGACACACCAATGCTCCCTTTATATCAACCGAGAGAAAAAGACAGGTTTAGGGCAGAGTGGCATTTGGATCTTTCCAGACCTGCCTTACATTTCTGGCCATTCAAGTGTCTGTGTGGTCAGACAATTCGTGCCTGGCATGTCTAAAGCTTTAAGCAGTGATCTGATTTTCTGCTTTCTCCTATAGCTGTAAATCAGGAGTTTCTCCAATAGTCTCCTGGGAGTCCCTTGGCACAGTCAGAGAGGTTAATCAGACCTTGTAGCCAGGATCTTACTAAATTCAGATCAAGGTGCAAGGAAATACAAAACCAGAGCTGTGCTCACATTTGTCTAGGCAAGATTTGTCTTGACAGGGAAAAACAAGTTTAAAATACAGTAGAAACAGACTAACCAAAAAACATTTAGGAAAAAACCCTGATGCATTACTTGCACTTGATGTATTTTAAATGTCTGAGTGTAATGAACTGGCACCTCGCTCAAATGGGAACAAAAGAGGAAAAGGTCTCACACAGGGTGGGGGGAGGGAATAATCCTGATGCATATGTTGTTCTCTGAATATAAACCTACTTCACACTCCTGTAGGTTAACACACCCTCCACACAAGCATCATTAGTCTGAAAGGGTTTTATTTATGTTCATATAAAAGGAAAACTTCTGTTGCCCAGAAAAGATGAAAGAAAATTAAACCAGATCCGACAGAGCCTGCTGGAAATAACAAGAATAGAAAACATAAGGCGGTCTTGGTGATAATTTTGCCTTTTCATTACAAGCAGTTACCCCCACCTTCCTGGGATGCACACGCTGCATAAGCACTGTGTTTTCTGGGAGTGGCATAGGTTTGAGGGTAAGATCCTAGAAACTGGGAAGAAATAACAGATAACCAATAAAGAAGATGACCACCTTCATTTCACTGCTTAGCAAATGTATCAGTAAAAAGAGTACTCATAGCTCATCCCTACAGTGCCTCTGTAACTCAAGAGCAGTGGGGATTAGGAAAAAAAAAGAGTAATCCGCTAGATAAATGTTTACCACCTTTTCTCTCCTAACCCTTGTGGCCCCAGACAGTGGGGAGCCCACACGGATCTGTAATGTAAATCGAACGGTCTCAGCTGGCTTCTCTCTCCCTCGCCCCGGCAGCCTGGCGAGGTTCAGCGCTATCTGCTCACGCAGGTAGCAGCCTATTTGATATAACTGCTCCCCACTGCACAAAGCAGCCAGGTGCTGCGACAGCTCGTTGGAGCTCTCCATGTCACTCCAGCAGAGTCTTTCTACCATTATCCTCCTACAGCCCCCGGGGATATGATTAATTCATGGAGCGTCACTGAAGGCATCTTTCTGTGGCATATGGAGTTAAAGTGTCCTCTTCACAGAGCTGCCTGGGGACAACTGTGGAATTTGTACAGACAATCCCACTAGGTAGTCAATCTTGTAAAAGCACTGATATTACAAAGTAAATACAAGTGATCTATTTGTTTAAGGTTATTACTGTGACCGACAGGGTATTAAAACAATCTTTCTACTGACAAAAGATACCAGGCCTGCACTCCCATTTGATGTTCCTAGGCATGCTTTTTCTTCTTTCTTTCTCAGCCACTGAGCTTTGGGGTGTTCATCAATTTTGACTGATATGGAGATTGGAGTACACTGTACAACCAGTCCATTGAAATTCAATTCAGATATGGGCTTAAATTATAAAAAGAAACCTTAGCTAGTAATAACACTTTGATGTGCAGATGCATAAAAGTTTTAACTTCTACTTTCTTCTGAAACAAATCAGCTTCCAGTCATGCTATTTGATTCATATTTTATCCTTTAATACATCCAAAACAGGAATATTAAACATTGCCCTCTGTGGTCAGGAAAATTACAGTGGGTGCCATATGAAGGCTTCCATTTCATCCTTTTATCAAGGTTGTATATGGACACTTCTTTGTAACGTGAATGTGCTGCTCAATGTTCAGAGAAAAAAAGGTCAGTCCCTTTATATCTGGCCCCTTTTCAAAAGCATACCATTTCTTTTGGAACTGGAAATTCCAGCTAGAAATTGCCTTCCTAGTTGCATTTTATATTCTGGCAGCAGATGAACCTAAGGAAGAAGTCAGTCCTGGACACAGAGAGTACCTGGACAGGCTTCTCTCTGCTTTGCAGCCCTTGCTGCACTCTGCTGGTTGCTTTCTATTTCAAAGCCTGTCATCCTATGCAACTCCCCGTTTTGCTTATTTATCTGGTTTTGCTAGAAGGGATACTAATAGTCATTCACCCATACCCAAGCCAGCCTCATTTTCTTCCTTGGGATCTCACAGGATCCCACAGCAGGTTCAAAGCTGTTTACCTTCACGGCCTCAAGCTTAGCACTAACCATAAATTTATTAGAACAATAATTAATTATGACCTAACTATAATCTACATTATCCTGTAAATAACATGTCAAGCCTGCACTTCACTACATTTAGTCCTCAACCCATATTCTACCTTTAAACCCAGCCCAGCAATACCTCTATGCCTCCAGAATTAAACATAAGGAATTCCCTCATACTGGCACTGAGCTTGTTATAGGAACAATGTCTCTTGCAGGATCCAGAAATAAACATAGCTTATTGCTAACCAGAAGATATTTGCCCAGGTTTCATCTCTCATTTTAGTATTTCATGCTAACCCATGATGCTAACCCAAACCACGTCTTTGATCCTAAAGGTCTCAGGGTTTGGCCAGGATTAACATGTCAGTGTGAGGGTGGGACTGAAAAGCTAGATTTTATTTCACACCTTCAAGGACTAGGCTGAAGACCTGTTCCCACATGAGTCCTGGTTTACCACCTAACTATACCCTTTGGGCCAGAAATACACAGTGGCACACAGCAGCCCATGCCAGCCTCAGAAGGATGCCAGTGCACATCCCTTCTCAGGCCCTTAATTCTTGGCATTTAAGTTGACCTCAGCTTTAAGCCAGACAAACAATCTGCAAGAAGGTGCAACCCAGAGGAACCAGCCCTCACTCCGACCCGTCAGGACCTCTAGATGGTCACCCCCAGCTCTTTGGTGCTGTGGTCCCAAACTGTGTAGGTGACATCTGAGACAGCTGCCTCCATCCAGTGCCCAGTCAGGGACTGTGCTAACAGTTAAAGAACATGGTCAATGACATATCCCAACTCTGTTTAGTTTATTGTTATACACACAGCCAAAGATATGGTAATAAATATGGTCCTGCAGCCCCCAAGATCAGAAAGCCTGTTCTTCATCCCACTTCATCTCTGTCTTAATTGTAATATTATAAAAAATAACTTTGCTAGATAAAATACAAGTCCTTCAACCCTCAGGCACCAGTCTTAATTCTAGTACGGAGCATTTGGCAGAGTTCAATGTAGATAAACAATAAATGATTCATTTCCCAGGTATCTGTCATAAATATTATTGCTGGAAATTAAGTTCTAGGACTGAAAATGTAAAACCCGATAAGTGCAGAACTGTTTAGATGAGAAAGGATGACCCACCAAAAGCCTCTGGTCCTACCTCCTGCTCAAAGCAGGGTCAGCTTCAAAGCAGAGTACATTGCCCTGAGCCTTATGCAAGATGAAACTCTACAACTGATTTGGCCACCCTGTTCCAGTACATAACCATCCCTCTTTCAAATATATTGTCCTTACATCAAGTTGGTATTCCCCCTATTGCAACCTGTGAGAATCACTTCTTGTCCTTTCATTCTGTATCTTTGAGATGCAGTTTGATCTGTCATCGCTATGACCACCCCACCCACAGGGGCAGCAATTACATCCCCCTTAGCCTTCTCTTGTCAAGGACAAACAAACCCAGCCTCCTCAGTTTCTCCTTGTATGTCATGTGCTGAACTATCTTAGTGGCTTTCCACGGGACTCCCTCCATCTCTGTTGTAGCAAATAGGCCCAAAAGTGGACAAAGAATCCAGAAGTGGTCTCACAAGTGCTGGTGCAGCCCAGGATGCGGCTGGTCTCCCCAACTGCAAAGGTGCAGTACTTGCTCAGGCACAACCCATGATCCACCAGCATCCCCAGGTCCTTTCCTGCCCACTCTGTTACCTACCTGCAAGGTTCCATGGAATTATTTTGTTCCAGGTGCAGGACTTCGCACTTGTCAGTGCTAAACTTCATGAGTTTCTTGTTGGTCTCCTCTTCCAAATTTTCAAGGCCCCTCTGAATGAAAGCCCTGCCCTCTGGTCATAAAGCACACCTCCCAGCCTGGTGTCACCTATGTCTGTACCCACCTCAGTAATGAGCCCTGAGGAATATCAATTTTACTTAATTGTCAATTAGGCTCTGAATTATTGACTGTACTTCGAGACAGGCAGGCGAGGTAGTTTTTCACTCATCTCGTAGTCAGTCTCTTCAAAGGTCAAAAAAGCCAGATAAGACACAGTCTGCTGGCACCAGTCCTCCTTGGAGACTCTGGTGGCAAAAAAAATCCCTAGTTTTTAAACACCTTGTTTCCTATGCCTGACTGAACCCTATAGCTAAGTAAACTGAGTGGTATATGGTATGTACCTCAGGATATATGGTATATGATATGACCTTGAGTTATGTGATCTAGCTCTGAAGCTGAAGCTAACTTTGAAGCTGGCCTTGCTTTGATTGTAAGGTTGAGGCAGATGTCCCCAGACAACTCTACGAGCCTTAACTCTGTGAGTCTGCACATCAACTCACCTGACACAAGACTCTCACCTGTGTTTTGTAATATCAGCCAAGAAATCAATTTATGCAGCCCTTTATCTACCTGACCATAATGTCAATGATAGCCTTAGTGAATGCTGTGTGGTCCAGGCCTGCAGTAGAATTAACTCATACTATTTTCCCAGGCTGACATTTGAATCCTGTGGGCTTCAAAAGATGCTCAATAAATTTCTATATCCACATGAAGAAGGAGAGAAAACCGATCTTTTTCTTTCCTGTTATAACTCTCCCATTTACTTTTCCTAGGGTTTTCTGAAATCCTTACCTGTATGCTTCTGACTTCATAGGGGTCCTTTGGCTGTCTGTGTCCAACCTTTCCTCAAGGGCTCAGTCCATCCCACATACACTTTTTCACTACCGTCAGAGGGAGAGGCACTGATTGCTCTCCTCTGCCCAGCCTTGCATGTGATGGCTCCTGGACCCCTGCCACTGTAGTTGCCACGTTCCTCTGAGCCACACTGCTGCTCCCTGCTTCTTCTCCCTTACCCAAGATACAGAAGCATATACTACTGGCTTTATGCTTGTGTCTATCCTTTTTGAGAAGATCAAGGCTTTCATTTTTTCCCAAAATCCTCATCTTCTTTTCTTGAGAATGAGGGTGAGGCGAACTTTTGTGGCTTTCTAAAAACAAATATCAACTACAGCATTAACATGACATTTGAAGAACCAGGTGAAAACCTTGGAAGTTAGAGGTCACCTCTAATTTAACAATTAAGTGAGACTGGGATGTCTCTGATTTAATTTACTCTCTTGGTGCTGCACCTATTAGTGGAGGAAAAGTTTTCCCTTCAAAGCAAAATCAGCTCTTGCCTCTGACAAAATTCAGTCTGGCACATTGCTGGGCCACTGCACTTTTCTCAGCCCCAGGGGAACGAGGACTTGCACAGGGTCCTTGTTGAGGACCCAGGGACATGGCATGTGGGAAACCCCAGGAAGAGCTTGAGGCTCCTGCAGCCCTGGTGTGTCCCTGGGCACAGCCCATTGAAAAGCAGCGTGTCAGATGGGGGGATCCCACATGCATCTTGGTAGCAGCAGTTCAGGTCCCTTGTGGTCTGCAGCATCATCCCTCATTTACATCTGAATGTACAAAATCAAGTTCGTCCAGATGGATGGTCAGTGGCAGGTACCTAACCCACCAGCCACCCATTCCAAGCTGCAGCTGTGGCTCAGGTTAATTTTCCTGCCAAGTCTTAACTGTAATTTAGATTTCCTACACTATTTAAGCTGAGCAATCTGTACTTCAGATCTCTTGAGCACTAATAAAACTGTTACGAGAAGTTTCAGGATAGAAGGTTAAGCCCATAAAAATATGCAACTCATTTATAAAAATAACTCCATCAGGTTTTTTACAGACCATAAAGACAAAGGTGTTAATTTCTGCATTTATAATAACCTTGGGACTGCCAGTTGTAGAAGTCACAGCAGGAGCCCCTCTTTGGGAATTGGCTACCTTGAACTTTTCAAAATCCGTAGCTAGCCCATGGGCTTCTCATCACAGTGTCAGTGTGGCATTTTCTACTTCACAGCCAGGGAAGCCAGCTTGAGAGACCAAGAGACATCCTTGGCCACCTCAGGGTGGAACCCACCTTTTTGGAACTCACCCTGTCCTACGAGGCTCAGCATGTGACCCCTTCCCTCAGCACGACCACAGAGCCCAAATCTCCCAGCAGGATCGTTCCTCTTAGCAGGATGGGCCATTTCAAAGAAGCCATGTTCTCCACCACCTGGAGATGCTGTTTGCAGGGTCACAGAGACAATCTTCCTGACCATGGTGGTGTCACCTGTGGGAGATGCTTCAGGGTACATCAGACATCTGAAGCACCCTCAATGTCTTCTGTCAGCTGGGAAGACTCAGTTTGTGTCCCCTACGACTGGGGGAATTACTGGGGCTAGCTCAGATACAGCCACTCAGCATTGTGGACAACCTGAATAGGATAGGAGAAACCTGTTCTTGTCTCTCTCACTCTCAGTGGAGAGAACCAGGGCTGCTAGTGTTACCAGATTAATCCAGCTGAACACAGTCATTTATTTTAAGAGTAACCTTGTTATTAGCAGCTCCTGCTATTGTGCTGAGATTGTGAAATGCCTGAAGTATGTTAGTTGCCCAGCAGATATACAAAACCAGAGGGGTCTGGAGACAACATTTAAGCTTTATTAAAAACCCAGATCTTTTGCTATTGCTGTAAAATACTATGAAAAATATTTATGTAGTTCCTCAGGAGCTCAGAAATTATTTTAAAATAAATCAGCTTAAAATAAACCAAATAATTCCTTGTTAGATGTGATACCATATTCATCCTCATATAAGCAGCTTTTCTTTACTAAGCATTAGCTTGTATTTGCCTATCAATTTTAGAAAGCTTGGTTTCTCTTCATCTAGCAGCCTTTAAAGCCTTTTCCTCTGCAGTGTTTGCTGGACAATCAGGTAATGCAAGGCAAGCATCCTCCTGGCTCGTTACTGCTGATTACCCAGCTCTGGTGTGTTTTTCTCTCCTGCTTGTTCTGCAGGCCTGGCCTTTTCTGGGAACTGCCATCATTCCTCACAGCAGCACAGCACAGGGAAGCTGTTTAAAAACACTTTCCTTTCGGGGGACAAAAGGATACTGTGTGGGTGTTGCTTGGGGCACACAATGCTACTCCAGAAGCTGCACACAGCAGCCCTGGGGTTGGCCTCAAACATGCAGTCCAGGCTCTTCATTAAAAAGCATTCAAATTTACATCAAAACTGTGCACATCTATGCTGCTGTGAGCAGTGACAACTGCTGCAATGAAGCCCAGCGTCAGGGTTTTTTGCCTGTTTGTTGTCTCGCTCACGCATGCAACCCCACTAAGCTCCAAGGTATTTATTCAGCTTTACTCTGGTATAGTTAACATCTATGGCTGGTGCAACGTCTTATTCAATCTTACCCATCACAAATGACACTTTTTAATAAAAAACCCCTCTCGAAGTGATACCTTAATGAAAGGGAGAAGCTCTGTCTCCTCCCCTGCCTGCCAGGGAAAAGGGGGCAGGTGCCCATCGCCCGCAGTCCCCAGCCGCTGCAGTGCGGGTGCAAGTGAGGAGTTGTCAGATGAGAACAGACTGTGGCTGATGCCAGTAGGAGCTTGAGCAAGTCCCAGGAAAACATCGCCTCATTCAAACATCCATAATTTCATATAGACAGCTCACCATAGGCTGGCCATCCTCTTAGATGTATTTTCTTCTTCCTATTTGTGTTTAAAATGAGAGCAGACACGGGAGAGCACTTCAAGTATATACTGTATGAATAGAAGCAGCAATAACAGTACTTAGCCTTTGTGTAGTGGCTTTTCATTTGTAGATTTCAAAGCATTCCCACAAAAGGACATTATTGTCATTTTCCATGTCCTTCTGAAAGGAGAAGGGACTTGACCAAGCTTACCAGCACATCCCACCAGCCTCCCACAGCTGCCAGCTCTCACACTGGCCTCCTCACCACTTGTCCCCGTGTGCCTGACCTGCACTGGGTTTCTTCTCACCCCCTGCCTTCCCCAGGTGGGATGGGATGGGGATCAGCGCTAGGCAGATGGGAGCAGCCCCTGGGTGGGAGCCACTGCCAGGGACCTCATGCAGGGTGGAGCGGGGAAAGGGCTCTCTCCCGGCAAGAGCATCTTCCCAGCTTCTCAAGATGGGTGGCCCGAAGGGCTGTTTCTCTACCTCCTGCTGGTAGAAAAAAAAGTAAACAGTCAATTAATGTCGCGTTAATAAAACAGACCTCCAGGTTTGTTTGCTTTGTTTTAATAAATGCACAGTACACATACATAAATAAAGGACCTGTACATAGGGGAAAAAGAGTAAGTCAGTTGTTCTTTTCTATGTGAGAATCAAGGGATGCTCTCAAATCTCCTTCATTCCTCCCTTCAGCAACCATGTACGCTCACAAGGTATGCAAACGCTGCCGGGAGAGGAGCGGTCATGTTGCAATGAGTTTTGTACCTGCCTGCGGGTCTTCCACGTGGACCTGGGATCTGCTGCAAGGTCAGATTCCTTAAAGGTGTTTCGGGGCAGGGAGAGGCTGGAGACCCCAGTCATCGCTGATGTTCAAAACATTTTAAGCCGAGCTGCAGTACGGAATGAGCAAACAGCAGCGGGGAGCCCCTGGCAGCTGCAGGAGGACCTGACCTGTTCTTTACAGGGGCAAAATGCATCTCCTGCGTTTGGTCCTCGTGTGCTGAGAACGCAGTGAGACACCGGGATTTCCATGAAGATGGAGGCATTGCCTGTTGTTGAAGCAAGGATGTGAATTTCAAACAGAAATCTGATTGATCTCTAACTGCTGCATTGTTATGTTAAAAAGTGTGTTTTATAGCCCTCTGCCACAGCCATGGAGGGCTGCCACTGTTAACTCCTTCGGTACCAAACCCAACAGGCACCCTGACAGTGAACAGCCTGCCATAGCTTAAAAACTATTCAGAGGTAGCAAGGTACCTGACTGCCTGAGTCCTCAGCTCCAGCTTTTCTGTGATACGATCATTTGCCTATCAATGCAGCCATAAGTGTCCCCCCTGCAAGGTACTGGGAAGCTTCAGCTCCCCTGGGGAGTGAGAGCAGAGGCTCAGCATCCTGAAGGATAAGGCCATCAGATTTTGGATTTGTAGAATTTAACATGAGGAGTTCAAAAAAATGAGAGATTTTTTATATGTCAGCTTCCATTAACTGCCAGAAAATACAAGGAAAACATATTATTCAAGCCAAATAAACATTTGGTGCCAATATTTTCTCCTTTTACGTCCCCCACCTGCAACTTAACACTTAAACTGAACTTGAAACCTGGAGAAAGTGGAGACACGGGAAGGTGACTTAGCAGGTGGTTTCAACTACTTCTAGCTGAAGAAGCTGTCTCCTCAGATAAAGGTCTTTCAAGGTCTCTTAGGATTGAGTAGCGTCTGAAATATTAAAACCAATGTGTATTGTGCATCTGTGGAAAAAGCCTTGATGTATCAGTGTGGAGGCACAGTCGGCCTTGCAACAGCCCTCACATGAATGCACCAGGAACAGTTAGCCAGGAAAACACGTGGCAGTGATGCTTGGGAGAAAGACATGGAGGCAGAGAAGATGGTCACCTCTACAGAAATGAGGCAGAAGAGTCCCTGCAAGAAGCCACTAAGGGTTTCTGATTCAGCAGGGAGCTAATGTGGTTGCAAACCAAGAAATTCAGCATGATGGGAAGCAGGAAGCAGCCCCTGCTTCCTGACCAAGGAAAACAGGCTCTCTGCTTCCCTGGAGGGACTGCTGGGGAAAGAACCCTTGTCTGCCAGAATCCTCCAGCTGCACAGCCCTGCCTGACACCCAGGACAGGGTCCCTGAGCCCAGGGCTCCACCAAGACACTGGCACTGCCATGAACAGGCTACTGCCAGCACCAGGAAAGGCTACAGTGTCTTTGATTTATTTGCAAAGAGCTGAGGACCTTGTGAATATAATTATGAAACTACTTTCTTTTATTTAGCACTAGAGTTGGAGGGAGTGGAAAGGGGAATTAGCAACATACCCCGGTGTGCTGCATTTCTTCATTTACATGATGAGTAAAGAAACTCTAGTCCAGAGATCCTTGGGGCTCAGTGTCCCTTGGTTCTCTCTGAACAGCATGTCTGAAGCTCTGCCAGCTCTTCCTGACCTCAGCTCAGATCACAGCAGCTTTTCTAAGTCATTCCTTCTTGCTCCCCAGGCTTCCCTGGCTGCACTGGTCTGTCCAGGTTTCACCTATCCAGTTGCAGATGGAAGATGTCACACTGTTAATTGCATGGTAGCAGGACAAATGCTTGTCTCTTACTGCTCTTCAGGCTCCACAGAAAATGAAGCATTTTACATATTCTTGATTAGACGAATGAATGGCCCACCAAAGGCAATCTTCATTAAAATTCCATATACATAAGTATCATTAAAACACAGAGCTGGCTTGTCCACACATACAAATTTCTCAGCATTAAATCACGGAATTGTAAAGCTTAATGATGTTAGAAACAAAAAAGTTAGTCTGGCAACAAACCATCAGACAAGTACTGCAGGTCTGAAATTCATTGTAAAACTATTGCTTCATTGTTGGGCTTTATTTTTAACTCTACCCACAATGTCTACAGTCACGGACTGAAGATTTTTTATTGTTCTTGTGAATAAGTACAGTGTGTGGGAGGGAGAGAACAGAAAAGCACCAGAGCCGCCACTTGGCACTAGACTTTTGGGAGGGCAGGGATCAATCCAGACCAGCAAGTCAGGCCAATGAGAAGCACAAGGTTGCGGGGGCCTCCCTGCTCATGGGGTTCAGCTGCTGTTGTCGCAGCCGTCAGGCAGTATGACCTTCATAAACTAATCTAGGTCCCCCTTGAAGTTATTTAGATAATTACATTTCCTCAGTTAGGACACTATTCCCAGATCTTATTTTTCTAATAGTCTGGGATCTTTCTGGTGATTTCCAGCCTATGTTTATTCAAGACCAGTTTATATCCTAAACATAAGTTGTCCTTCAGATTAAATCTCCCTGAGGACCATTCCCTGAATATCGTATTTGTGGTGAGCACATCCCCTCTCAGTCCATGTTTTACCAGGCTAAACACAGACCCTTTGCTGTCTTCTTGAATGGCAGCTTCTCCTTTCTACAGACAGCTGTAGTAACAGCTGGGGTTTGCAGGCGTATCTTCTACCTATACATTTGCAGTCCGTATGATGGGTAGGGATTTGAAGGTGGTTCAGAAGGTCAGTGCTGTCAGTGTAAATGTAGCCTTACTGAGGCTTGAGGAACTTCAATGCTTGAGGTAGACAGTGATTTACCATCCTATTCTCTTTGGCGAAAACAGTTAAATTACCTGGTGACATTTAAAAATGCAGCCAAGGGAATGCTTAAATAGGACAGCTGTCTTTGTGAGCATGGGGCAGAGTGGTTTGAAAGTACAGGTCCTATCACACAGCACTCTACCACTGTCTATGGATGCAGGCTCTTCCATTTCACACCTCCCGGGCTGCTGATTAAGTTGGCCTTCATGTGAGCAAAGTTTAGGTGCATCCTTGTATTCTACCTCAGTGAAGATTTGTATGTGACAAAAGGATTCAACATAAAACAAGTTTCAGAGCAAGTGACAGGGGGATTAAAATCCAAGCAGAGCATAAACATACAAGGTTAGCATCATCAAAAAGAAATTAGTTTCTCCTTATTGTTCTTTATAGACTTCATATTGACCATGAAAGTGAACTGTTTTCTGTAGCATGTTCAATTGACTTGGGGAAACTTCCTTAAATCAAATTGGAAATGTTTTGAGATTTCTCAGGAGAATAAATGAGGAATAAATAGCAAAGCGGCATTTTGCTGAAGTATCTAGTCACCAGTCATCATTAGATCTGACAGACAGAAAAAGATGTTTCGAAAACTTATTGAATATGGTCTAGTATCTATCTATGTACCAAGGCTTTTATCAGATATCTCTCTGATTTTCTTTACATAAAAAGAAGTCTGTTGTATTTGCAACAAAAATATCTGTTTATCCTGAGGACCTTGTTGTCTACAGTATGCTGTTTCTGAGCACCATACAATTTATTTTATGGCAACATAGTCTCTCTGTTTTAATATTGCTGTGAAAAATTAGGAACATTGCAGTTTGTCTGGTGAAGGGCAGACAAAAATCTGCTCTTATTTATGCTTGAATAAATCTAAAGCAACTGTTGACTTAAGTTTTTCATCTAGATACCCACTGCTGTACCAGAGGAGAAACAGAATGCTCATTTTTTTCCATCATGGCTGTCCCTGCATGGCTGAGCCCAGGATCCTGATGGATAATGTACAAACACTTTGAAAAATCATTGTCCTCCAGCCTAGATCTTCAGCCTTGCTCTGACCCTAGCTTCAGTCTTTCTCTGCTACATTATAGAGATTCAGAAACTTCAGAAACCTTTTCCCTGGGTAGGGACTTACAGGCCATGACCAATGCACTTAAGCTTCTTCTGTATAAATTATATTGGGCTCTTGGCACTCTCTAAGCTTTTCCAGGCTTCAAGTAATTCTCGCAGTACTTTTCTGAATCCTTTCCAATTTATCAGCATACTCTTTAAACTTGGGATCCAAGAAGTGGTCAGTTTGTTCCAGTAATGCTCTTGCTAATGCCTCACAGAGTGATAATTTCTCTTTCCGCCTCTCATCAGTATCTTCTACCCACACAGCCAAGGATTGCTTTAGTAGTTCAGCCACGTGGCTAGACCAGGAGCCCATCAACAGCCAGCTATCCACCGTGAAACCATTTCTTGGCCATTGCTTGCTGAAATACAGTCCCAAGTCCTATCACTGGTACCTACATAAACTTATTCCATCATATGCAGTTCTGTCTGCAGCAGCTCAACCCGACATTAAAAGGTGCATTATCCAAGGAAGAGCAGACTGCTGTGTCATCCGATAGCTCTAAAGGGCTACCCTTTATCACCTGCCCCCCTGCAGCCCAGTCCCCTAGGGTGTATTTGCACCCTGGCTGCAGAGGATGTTGAGGAGAACAGGACTATGAGCAGACACTACATGAAATCCTGGTGAACTTACTCGACTGGGAGATGGGTTTCTCAGATATAATTACTTTCTGAGAGCTGTCCATTAGCCAATTTCTGAGCCTTTTGATATGGGTTTGTATTGCCTTGTGTAGAGAAATGGTTACTTTTTTAACAGAATGTCATGTGTTATCAAATGAAATGTCTTACAGTGTTGGATTTGGCAATGCTGTTACTTTTATCAGTCAAACTGCATCACAAAGGAAAAGCAATATCAAGTTTGACAGAAATACCGCTCTGCACTCATTTGCCTATGCATACAAAAAAGCAATCAATCTGCAAAACCTCAGCAAATAAGAAAATATATTCAGTTATTTAAATTTTCAAAGAAAAAAATCTTTAGTTCATCCGCTTTGCAATATTCCTGAAAACAGAAAGGTTTTTACTCCTTCCTGATATTCAGTAACTCCCATAACATCTGAGACAGCTAATTTCACTCTCAAGCCATTTAAAGCAGATGGATTGTAGTCATGCACAAAACTCTCTAATGAATAAGTAAAACTACAGTTACTTATTATATTATATAATAGCCATTTGTAGAGAACTGATCATTGAAGCAGTTGAAGTTTTCAGTTTCTCTCTGCCTTGCTTTATTTAATTGCCTTTGTCTGCCTCGGTTTTATTGTGCATTTACTGCCATCCAGTGCTTCTGTGAGATATGACTCCACCATCCGCTACTAAGTGCTAACTCAAAGCAAGAATATTTGATTCTTAACAAATTCACTGACCTCATCTGCAGAAGCACTACAGGTATTTTACAGCAATAAGCCAGTGCATCACTCCGCTGTAGCAGTGTTTTGCAATGATGCAGTATCTGACTGTGCGGACAGCTTCATAGTGATGGGGCTCTGAATTTCAAACCCTGCAGGCAGGGCTCTGTCTGCCCGACACTGGAGGGGGCTGATTTGAGCTGCTGTTTTGCAGGTGTTGAAGAGAAGATGTTTCATGATGAGTAATTTAAACAAAGGTTTGCTTCAGTTTAAAGATGCTAATCTTTTAGTTGTGGTTTTGGTTTTTTTGTTTGGTTGGGTTTTTTTAATTCTGCATAGAATTTGCTTTTGCATTTTGTAGCCTGTAAGTAAGCAGCCTGTGTGCTACCTCTGCTTCCCTGGAAGATAAAGCTCTGTACCTGAAAAGCATCCATCTTAATGGGATGATTTTTTTTTGAGGGGGTGACAAAAATGACACTTCATAAGATCTGCACAGGTTTATACAATGTCTAAGAATGGTAAAGTAGTAAATAATTCAGTTTAAAAAGATCCAAATTTTTCATATTTTCATGAAATTTTGGGTGGGGTTCATAATGAACAGTCCATGCAGCAAAAAAACCCTGGGTAGTCATACATTTTATTCAGTCTGAATGTCTTAATTCTGAGAGGAATAAACCATCTGGGGATTTGGAAAGGCCGGAACTGTTGCTTCAGATGTCATGAGGAGGTAGGCAGAAGATGGACCAGGTAAAACGAGAAGTTTAGGGCTGTGAGCTGCGGAGTCAGGCTCAGCCCTGATCCTGGCCAAGTCCTGACCACATTTCTGAAGCTCTGTATGTACTCCTTGGGTTGGGTGGGTATGAAATACCTAAACAGCTTTATGTATCCAGTCATCTTTGTATTTTCAGGGTTTACCAGCTAGTAGAATTTTCCTTATTGCAATGATATAATATATTGTGGGGAAAATTTACTTAAGGAGAAATGTATATTTGTGTATTTAAGGAAGACAGAACTTGTAGTATACATCACTTAAACACTTTTTTTTACTGTGTGGGAGGTCAAACACTGGGACAAGCTGCCCAGAGATATTATAGGGTCTCCATCCTTGGAGATATTAAAAATCTGACTAGACATGGTCCTGAGCAACCTGCTGTGACTGACCCTGAGCTGAGCAGGTGGTGGACTAGACAGTTTCCAGTGGTGCTTCCAGCCTCAGCAATTTGTGGTTGCATGGTACAATATATAGATTTGTCCAGAAACAAAATATCATATAGACACAGGAAGATATTGCACACCAACTCTAGCCAAAATAATAGCCAAACTGTTTAATTATGTTCATGAGTTAACCTCTTTTCACTTTCTATTAAGATAATGAACCTCTAACGACACAGCAATTCATAATAGCATTCATAAATATGACATAATTTAACTTCCAATATACTAAAATCTTCAAGCACATGCTTAAGTTTCGGAATAATCCTACTGTGATCAATACTCAGATTTAGACTAAGCACGTGTTAGATGAACGCATAAGCATTACCCCTTCTATAACATCTACTGCTCTGCTACCTGTATTCTAGACCATGGAGATGGCTAATAAAGGGCAAACCAAGCATTTTATGGATACTGAAAGCTGGTGTGTGTTCAGGTGAGATAGAAGTAAATTGGGAGACCAAGAGCCCAAAGAAAGGAAAACTTGGCCCAGAAAACACTTCCTGGTACAACCATAAATTCCCATGTAAAACTTGGAGCACATGCAGTTCAGCTACCCCACATATGACAAGTAAGTTTGGTCTCAGACAGGCAATTTAGGGGATTCATGCTTCTATGGCTGTGTTCAACCAGGAAGGCTGGCATATGTGAGGCCCCTCAGCTCTCCTCATCCAGTTTTCCTGATCGCTTGGTCTTTGGCTGGCACAGCACCCCAGAGGTTACCACATTCCCAGGAGCCCAGGTCCCATCAGGCACAGTGCTCCATGAGCACCAAAGCCTTCGTCTCTCCTTACTATTAATCCACCCTACACGTACACCTCTCCCAGACTTCCCTTTTTCCTTGAGTAGAAGCTAAAAAGCCTCCACAGCTCTCACCTGCATGTTGTGAATACCCACATCACTGTATGCACCTGAGCAGCTGTGCTGTGCTGCCACTGAACTAAGCTCTTTGCTTAGTTTCTGTCCCACAGCAGCAGGAGACTACAAGGAACTGTCGAATGCAATGTTTCTGTATTAAAGTTTGTGCTACAGTATTATATTTTACTTTAAAAATATGTTAATTAGAAACCTTTGCTCAATTAATCTCCACGGCTTAGAGAATTTCAGCTGAAACTTTAAAAATAATTTTTTTTTTATCTTTGTTTCTAATTCTGTCTTTCTTACAGAGTGGTGATTAAAGAGTTTTAACCTGATTCACTTTGGTTTTTAATTGATTCCAGTTCCAGATGGCTTTACATCCCTCAAATGCCTTAAACAGTGAGGGCAGGGAAATGCAGATCCATTCTAATAACAAAAACTGTCCTGGAGACTTCCACCCTCATCTAAAGCAAAACACCAAAAAGTGCAAAAATCTCAGACAGGGCTTTGCAGAGAATCTGCATAAGAGACCTGAACCCTAGGGAGAAAACTGTAATTTTTAAATCCTCAGCAGAAACAAACCAACTTGTTCCTGGAATGGGTTTTTTTTAGCTATCTCTCCCTACTGCCTAAAAAATATAACAGACACCTAAAAGAAATGGCTTCAGGTTTGGGATTCTTCAGGGTAGGAGGGAGGTTATGTGTTGGTCTGGCTTTTTTTTAAACAAAAGGTAGAGGCTGATCCTATGGCTGGATATATGGCCCATGTACTTACATGATGCTCTTAATTCTAATCTGGACCCAGATTGTTCTGAATAGAAGTACTGAGATCCAAATGAGCTTTGATATTGCTCTGCGCATAGCTCTAAATGGAAAACTGATCATCTAAGCCTATTTAAAAATACTAAAAAGAATATGTAACATGCTGAATACTGAAATCACAGTCAAACCACAAACAATAAGTTTGCTTTTGAAGTGTCAGAAGAAGAATGGGTTTGGCTTTTCCACAAATGTCTGTAAAATTGAACTAAGAGAGATCCCTCTGTCTTTTTTTGAACACTGATATTTTTACAGGACTGTTTGATATGGCTTTTCTTCCAAAGTTACATTTAACCTGTTCCCAGATGCTGCTCTATTGGTGTCTAAGCTCCCTGTTTCACCATGGCCTAGTCTAGTTATTCATACTGTCAGGTTTGTCACAGTATCTAACCTACCTGTTGTCATGCTTAGTTACTTTTCCTATAGCTTCTGAAGAACTCGTGACCCTATACATCTGCTGACACAAAAGTATTTACTGGCTATGGTGCTATCCCAGCGATGTCCTTTCCTGTACTGCATCACACCGAGTTTCTTCAGGAGCTCTTCCTCATGCTACCCAGATTTCAAGTTCTCCTTGGTTTGTGCATTTCCTACCATTTTAAAACCTCTGTGAATCACATCAACCCCTCTCTCTGCATTTTTAATTCTGTTTCTGGATCTGAAATTAATGTTGGCAGGTAAACATGTGTTGGATTCTCCATAACCTTGGTAGACCTGAGCATTAAAATGAACAAAGGAAAGGAACAGAAACCTTGCTTTGACTTTAGCCATGAAGAATGTTAACTCTAATGGTTGCTTCCTGTGTGATTGCACCCAGAAATCTCTCTAGTTATTTCACAGTGGCTGATTAGACAGAAATCTCACCATATCTGAAAATATTAATTGAGTACTGTCTAAAGTGAGAGCAATCTGGGAATCAACACAGCTTCTGAAGCTGAGAAAATATAGCACATGTAATTTCATCACATAGAAATGTGAAGGTTTGCATAAGCCTCCTTCTTCAAGTTGGGAATCTGATGCCGTTACCAAACAAGTCAATAAAGCTCATCAGGAGCTTTATTGTGGGTAAACAATGGGAGATGTAGTTCCACCAAAGAGAGGATCCCAGGCCCCCCTTCCTAATCATATATTCTCAGGAAGTTGACCAGGATCCAGAGACTCCAGGTTGCTGCCTAATTGGCATTCCTTCCCCAGGATTTTTGGCTATGAGATAGCAAAGCCTGAGGACCAATGCCACAGGGGAAAATGGGCGCAAAGAGGAGGTAAACTCATATACCCACAGACTGAAGCTTCAGGGACAGGTATGTGCTATAGATCGCAGCATGAAGCAAAAACATCTAGATGTTTCCAAATTAGATGGTGTTTTTTGAACAATTTGTTCAGGTTTTTATGTGTGCTCACGTGAATATTCCAGTCTGCATCAGGACAAAACAACAAATGCTGAATAACTCATTTTTCCCCTGGGATGAAAAACCTAATTTCTACTTGGCTGTAGAAAATAAACAATCCACAGTAGCTTAGAGGCTTAATTAAAAGCAGACTATACCTGTGGTAAGAACTGGCAAATATCGACTTTTTAATGGCTTCTGTGAGCAATCAAAAAAAAAACCCCCACAAACCTACTTGACTTTCCAGTGTAAGGAGAAATGCAATTCTGAAGAGCAGCTGGGCTTTAGGAACCTGACCTTTGCTGATGGCACCCTTGGAGATAAACAGGACTAAGGCAAGCACTTAAGCGATACACAGGATAGAAAATATTACCTTAACGAGATGTATTTTATAGAGCTGTGTGTTTTTACTACCAGGCTACGACTAAGACCTAATGAAAAACAGAAATAGAAGTGCTTTTGAGGTGGCGGAAGCAGAATTTATTACCACCGCTGGTGGAACAGTAGAGGGATCGAAGCCGATTTCCCAGCACTTGCTGTGCAGGGAGCCGCTGTGAAGCGATGCAGCTGGCCACCTTGTGGAAAACGCAGCAATACTAGGCAGGGTTTCAAAGAAATGACACTAAACCCTGCAGAGTTTAATTTTATTTTAAAGGATTGTTTACTGTGAACTTTCTAAGAAAGACCTTCTCTTGCTCTAAGGTGTGGCTCACAAGTAAATAGAAAGTCACCACTGAAGAGCTGAACAGGATTCAGCTGTCCTTAATACACGTTCCAATAAGAGGAAATAATCAATAGCCTTGAACAGGATAGCAGATGAACAGAACACATTTCCTATCAAACTCTCATCTTTGTCACTGCTCTAAAACACACTCTAAGACTCATTCCATTTGTGTGAATGGTTTCTAAATGGCCCATTTGTTTAAAAGTCCCTTTTTGCCGTGCTGAATCTCCCTCCTAGTAAAGAAAGCCACATTTCACATTAATAGTGATGTTGCAGCTAGTAGACCCCCTGCAAGCACAGCGCTCATCACTGCTGCATTCACTGGCTTGCAATGAAGTTACTTCACATCGATTCATTACTAGGGAGAAGATGCAATAGCAAATTCTTTCAGTCTTGCTGACTTGTTCATCTGTTAGTCAAATAAACAGAGGGGGGGGAAGCTGGTTAATTTGATAACAGGAAGACTTTTCTCATTGAAACATCACAGGCAATAAATAACCATTCAGTGGGTTTTTGTTTGTTCCCTTGATTATTCCATGTCTGTAACAAAGAGAATTCATCTGGTGTTATGCTTAAATGAAGAATATATAGATATAGTAATTTGTACTGCAGTCATACGGGGGAAATCTAGGATGTTTGCAAAGAAAGATTATAATGGAAAATAAACCACACACAATTTATTACTGACTTTAATCCTTTTCCTTCTTTCTTTTAGACAAGCTCATTACAGAAGGAGAACTGAATTTCTGCAGGAGCTGCCTTTGCTCACAGGCCTCTGATGAGCAATCAGCACTGTGCACTGAAGCATGAACTTTAGATGTGTACAGAAATTCACAGTTCAACAAATTCCCCAGATCAGCCTGGAGATGGAATAACAACAGAATTAGATGTGTTATTACAGATAGTGACCCAACACCTTCATTCTTTGTCTTTCATTTACCTTTCCCTTTGCCTGCATCCAAAATGACAAGCTGAGTCTGTCTTCATTCAGTTACCTCTGTGATGAAGTGTTTGATGAAATTTCTGCAGGCCAAAAATATTATTGCTTTCTTTTTAATTTTGATGTTGTTTTTCTTACACAGAAGCCATGTATGGATGGGAGAGATAAAAGAAAATGTCATGTTGTACAGGCTTTGCCAGTGAAAGCAGCAACAATTTTGGACTACAACGGGTAGGATAATTTTAGTATCTGTGTTGACTGCAAAGCAAACTTCTCATCCAAATGCACCTCTTTCCTGCAAGCCTGCCACTGTGTCCCTGGTCATTGTGCTCTCTGAACAGCAACTCCAGCTCCCCTGTGCTGCACAAGCTGCAGCGATGGGCATCTCTGTGACAGCGACAATGGGCAGTCGAAACACTGGTGCCTCTGGGCTGACCCAGCACCTGCAGCCAGCGCAGAAGACAACATACCAGCTCCGGTCAGGGTGGCCACCAGTCTGTTGGGGTAGGCAGATACTGTCATTAAATCACAAGGATTTATTAAGTCCAATGTTTTTAGCGTATATTGCTGTCCCTTCTTCAAACTAGTCTGCAAGGCTTGCAAAGGCATTAACCTCTTTCTGTGGCACTGGGGAGAAGGACACTAGGGCTTTTAGGGTTGTGGAAAGTGAATCTGAAGTCCATAGGTACCATTTTGACATTATACATATATATATATATATTCTGAAACAAAGAAAGGAAAGGGTAACCGACTCAGCTTTGTATTTACTAAAAGTAATTCAAGCTTTTCTCCCACAGAACACAGACCCAGGTCAAGTCTTGCATCAGTGAGGCTTTGCTGGGCCATGAGAGACACCAGAGGGGTTTTCAGGAACATGCTGCCTGGCTCCCAGCTTAGCAGAGACTGTTTTCTAGAGCAGGACATCCCACTACACGTCACATGCTGACAACCAGGCTGTCAGCATTACAAGTTCGTGAACAACTAACACATCTACCCACATGTAAAGGGAGGAAAGTCAGGGAAAAAAACCACCATAAAAATCAATATCTAGCTTTTTTCTTTTTTGCACCATTTGTTACAGCTGAAATCAGTGGCAGACAGACCCTAAAGCCAGACTGGGACAAGAGTATTCCCAGTCGTGCCTCCCACCATGCCAAGGCTGCTGCAGCAGCTGTAAGCAGCAGCCTCCTACCTCTGAAATTAATTTCCTCTCTTGTTGGGTGACCCAGGGTATAACAAGATCCCCATTTGCAAGAGTAAAAAAGAATCTGGCCTTGAATAACAGGTGATATTTTTATATTTCAGTTCAAAGATTTTTTCTTAACAAGCAAATGAAAGCAGCTTTTAGATTTCAGGTGCCTCATAAAAATATTCACAGTAACTTTACTTCAATAACCACTGTCTCTCATATCTGAGAATTCAAACTCCTCTCGCCTCATACAAGTCTTAAGCCAAAGTAACAGCGACACCAGCAGCACAGTCTGACACTTCATCTTTTTTTTTTAGTTTATTACTTTAACTGTTCCCCTTCTCCCTTCCTACCCCCTGTTGGTCAATACTTTTAAGATTTTTGGTCACTAAAATCTCTTTTATGTAATATGTATTCGATTAACCAATTTTGGAGCCACATCCTTGATGTGTGAGCTTAGTAATAATGAATTTGTAACAGATTCAGTTTGCAGGGAAATGGCACTGCAGGGTGCACCCATTCCTGGGTCAGACCTGTTTCCATGTCCCGCTCGCTGCTGGCCAAGGGATGATGGCTGTCACCTTCCTGTGCCAATCATATCTCACTGGCACAGCATTCAGTACCATCTGCCCCCATACAAAGCCTGTCAGCAGAGTGGGACCATCCTTCCGAATGCCAAAGGGTATCACCACTCCTGCTGGCATCAATAACAAAAACTGCCCTGTGCAATGATTCTTACGGATAAGAAAAACATTGAATATATTCACTACAGGGATAAATACATTATCATGTTTTTAAACAGTCCCCAAAAGACTAAAAGAAATGCAGGTGTGTCCAACCAGCACCAGTTTCCCACACTGGTGCTGCTTGACGGCTCCTCTTCTGCTTCTCCCCAAGCTGCCTGCCCAGTGGATCATCCTCTGTGCCCTCCTGCCCAGCCATCAGCCACGTGGAGCTCACTGGGCACTTTGCACGCCAGCTTTAGTGATGTCTTCCACTAAGTCCCCTGGCAGAAAGTTATGTCCTGATAGGCAGAGAGGTGTCCCATGGTGAGTGCTGGGGTTTTCACCCTGCCTGCTCCCCTTTCGATCCCTGCAGTGGAGGTCTTGTTCAGGTCCCCTAATCAGCTTCCTAATTCAAAGCTACCACCCACAAGCACAGCATCACCTCTGCTGTTCTTCAGTTGAAGTGCCAAGGGTGGGTGTCACATGGAGTCCCACCACTCAGCTTTATGGCTGTGAGGCCTTCAGAGGGTCCAGAAAGTTTGGGAACCAGGTTTCCCTTCCCTGGTACTACTGCAGTGGGGCCAGATTCCTCACAGAGCACATGTTTGATGTCGCACCAGTGATGGAAGATCTCCCTGAAGGTATTTTAATTAGTTCAAGCTGGCTTATTGTACCATAGGGAATCACAAAGGTCCCATAGCTTTATCGGCACAGAGCTCTAAGCTGATGTGTCTAATAGCAGCCTGCATCAGATCTTCGTGCCATTAAATCATTAACAGTCCATTAAAACTGAAAATAAAGCAGGTTACTATTCACCAGACTGGCCATTTCCTAATCTCATGAAACACACAAAAATAGCTATGCTAATGAAATTCTTATGAATCTGGTTTTCTTGCTCGTCATTACCATTTTAAAGTGGCTTAAATGGACTAGTAATCACCATAGCAACAAAGCAGCAGTCAGGAGGACTACTATCAAGAGAATTTGGTGTCTTAAAAGGGAATGTGGTTTTTTTGCATCTTTTCAATGAAACCTGGATTTCTTCTGATTTTGAACCTTATAGCAGACCAGAAAGAAACAGGAAGAAACTATGAATATTCTAATGAAAGCACTGAGTATCCCCAATTCTACACTTCTTATTTATTGATGCAAAGTTTAAGAGGCATAAATAGAGAAGCAAGTAGGAATTAGTACATCAGGAAGGATTTAATTATGCATTGGGATAAATAACACATTCCAGTAGCAAAAAGATTATGTTGCATCTCAAGAAGCAAATAACTGAGGTCTGGAAGGAGACCATAGTGTTTTGATGTACCTCAGGCTTCAGGGTTTTTTTTATAATAACTTTTCCTGATTTTGCCTTTTCTGTCCATTGGTGAACATTCACAGACTCCTAAGATGACCTGTCATGACATACATCACAGTCTAACATCGTTATTTCAGTTGTTTCTTAGACAGTGACATCCACAGTAAATTAATTTAGAGGAGAGATATAAAAATAAATAAATAAATAAAATGTGTCTGCTACTGCCTGGCTTGCAAAGTGTAGATCTGCCAAAAGTAATGACACTAAAATAGCTATAGTTGTCTGTTGTCTCTTTTGTACCCTTCCCTGTTTCTGGAAGACTTGATAGATCTCAGAAAGAAGGAAATATTGAGTCAAAGAGATATAACAAAACTGTTTAAAAACCTCTTTCCTTTTTTTATTATTTTTTTTAATATTGAATCATATCTGCACATATGCCCAACAAACTCTCTGGATAAAAACTCCTCCTGCAAAAACCAAGCTAGCTGCAGCTGAGGTCAGAATGCTGGGATGTTCCTCTGCCACCAGCCCTTCCCCAGTGCAGGGGAGGAGGGCCAGAGGCTGAGGAGCAGAGCAGAAGCCAGAGGCCAGTTCCTACTCCCTGCTTACATTAGCTTGCCAAGCTACCAACCACAGCAGGACTCTGGGCTTCCCAAAAAGAAAGGTAGCTCTTCCTCCCCAAAATGCCTGACAGCAGTTGTTCTATTTAGGCACTAAATAGGCAAAATAGACAACAGGTACAGGCAAGATGCCTGCCTGCCTGCAGCCTTAGAGGACAGAGTTTTGCAGTGCACAGTCTTTTCCAACCCTGTAAAAAGACAGTGGAAAGTATTTACTGGTCCGGAGGGGCTGCACCTTGGCATCCTGCAGTGCCACACAGCACAGTGACTGTGCCTTGACAGCCAAGGCATGAGGCGGGCATACCCTAAAGGGTCTGGAGCCCAGGAGCAAGCTGAGGGATGAGGATGGACTGGGGGAGCAGTAGACACCTATCCCCAGACATGCTGGCCAGCCCTGCGCTGCTTAAGTTACTGATTAAACACAACAGACACGGCATACTCAAAGGCAAAGACCTTTTCCCAGCTCTTTCCAGCCTATCTGCCTTGCTGGAGCCTGAGGAAGCTAAACAAATCCTGCTGGAGGTGAGGCCTCTGCATCCCTGCCCACCCTGCCTCCAGCTGCCAGACTTCTGCATCAGAATGTGTGAGAAATATTACTTCAGCCTTTAACCTCCAAGTTGGTACAAAAGCATTTAAGTACTACAGAGCACTGGATTAACTGCATTGCTTCTCTTCTTGGAATGTACAAACATAGTTTTCATCTTGTGAGGAGCTTGGATGCATGTCACATCCTGATGACACCTTAACCACTAGGTACAGAGACCTTTTGCAAGAGCTGCGCACTGGTCTGTAGCCAGATACTATTTTCAACTCACTGTCGACAAGCGTATAGAAATTGTCGATGAGCACATCTAAAGCAGTACACTTCCTTCAAGTTCCTTTCCTCCATTATTACAGCTTCAGGTTGTCCCCAGTCATGCCCAGGGTTTGGGGAGGATGCGGGTTGTCTTTAACACTGAGCTGAATACACGGGTTCCACCAGGTGAGAACTCACAGGAAAACACATTGGTTAGACAACCCAGCCCAGAGGTCTCAGAGGTGCCCAACTGAGCAATTCTCTGGGTTATGGAGACTTCCAGCTCCAGCACAGCAATCCTTGTACCACACTGGGATGACTGGCTCTTCCCCATCCTTTGCACAGGAGCACGTCACCCTCACAGCTCAACAGGGTCCTAGTCAAGTGCTGGTGACAAAGGTGCCTGCTGCTCATTA
This sequence comes from Aegotheles bennettii, assembly GCA_013398125.1. Lineage (NCBI taxonomy): Eukaryota > Metazoa > Chordata > Aves > Caprimulgiformes > Aegothelidae > Aegotheles > Aegotheles bennettii. The sequence goes on along the minus strand of VZRW01003486.1, from coordinate 119,838 downwards.
AAAACATAGAAAATTAGACAGACTACAATGTGGCTTTTCCTAAGGAGTGCATCAAACCCAACATTCAACTTCATCCCCTCAAAGGCTTCCGTTTAAATCAGTTAAATTTCTCACCCATCAGCTATATTTCAGCAACAAATTAACAGAGGGAAAAGGTTTTCAGATCACCTCAGCCACATCCATAGCAAAAGGAAATGGACACCTAGGTGTCCCAACCAAAGGCCGGCCCAGCACTGCACAGCCCCCTGGCTCTGCAGGCAGACTTGGCCTCCAAAACGGAGAGACCAGCTAGTTCCTGCACTTCAGGAACTACACAAAACTGTATAAAACCAGACAGACACAGCTACCCCAACAAAAGAGGATGAATGAGAGGACTGGCAAGACTCTGCTCTGCAATGGTGCCCCCCCATCATGGCTCTCGTTACCCTGGCACAAGGCACAGTGCGCTTAGTGCAGTCCTTCCCACACAGAGGTGGCTAATTAAAAGCATTAGGAACTCGATGGAAATGTGGAACAATGGGGTGGAAACAAGGGTAACGGCCTAAATAAGAACTCTGGCTGAGAGAAAAGTTCAGGTTTTGACTGAAACCTTAGCGGCTGCTAAGGACTCCCACCTCTGCCTGCCCACCGGTGGCTCGAGGATGGCACTGGCCCAACAGGCCAGATGCCAGAGGCACAAAGGCTGAGTGCTTCTGTCACTTGTCCCAGCTGGGACAAGCTCAAGCGTGAGGGGGTGATGGCTCTCCTGGTTAAGAGGAAAATGAAGTAGTGACTTGCACCCAGCTGGGAGCTGCAGAGGGACAGCACTTGGGAGGGTGGGGGGAACATGAGCTGCTCTCTCTCACTTCCCTGTACAGATGCACAGGAGCCTGGAGCTCAGTGCAGGCACTTCCAACCAGTTGCTAAAGACAGCAGAGCTGCACAAGCTGGGCTCACAGGAGTCATCAAGCCTGCGGGCAATGTGGGTGTCCTCTGGGCCGAAAAGCTTCAGCCAGCCCCATCCATTTGGGCAACTGCAGGGCTGGGTGCCCACCAAAGGAGCTTTACAGCACCTACATTTGGGATTTAATCCCTCTTGCCAGAGATCAGAAGTCTGAGTGAGTTTGTCACCACCATGTCCCCCCATTAGTGTCTTGTTGCACAGCATGTGGCATCTTCCACCGGGTGCTCAGATCTCCTCTCATCAACTCATCTGTTTCTTAGTAATCTAATGCGATTGCCAAAATGACACTGACGAAAGCAGAGGAAGAATGTCTCTCATCAAGGCTTTCTTGACATTAATAGGAAAAATTTAATTCCTAAAAACAAGAAAAAATACTTTGAAGCAACTGAAACCAGGTACTTCTATTTTGATTTTATATTCTCCAGCAAAAATGGTACCAGCAAGGAGGATTATAATGCAGAGTTAGAAAGTAACATAAGAGTAACATAAATAGCTTATAAAGGAACTCGTGTGATGCATTTTCACATGGAGCTTACAGATCAGGCTCCCAGAGCTGTCACCTGAACCTCTCAACATCAGCAGTGCTTCGGGCCACAGGCTGTGCCAAGGGACAGGCCATCGCCAAACCGTCCCTGCTCCAGTCTAGTGCTGGTGAGCTCCACAACTCAGACTGCTGATGCTTTCAAAAAGCAAGGGAGCAAAATCAGAAAGACCAAGATAAATACAGCAAACGTTGAAATCACTGGCACCAGTGCAAGGACAAAGATCTGGCTGTGTTTAACAGTGAGATAGCATTTTCTTTGCAGACTAAGGGTACGAGGGCATAACAGGATCATGACGTACCCCATCCGAGAATGCAAGTTGCTCTTACCTAGGTTTTAAAAGTGTTAGAAACTGCATATGCCTGAGAAAAATGGCTGTGCAGGTGTGTGCTGACAGGGGCCTGGGAAGCCCAAGCTTTTCCCCAGCAGCCACCACTGCTGGTACAACCAGTGCCACGTCTGCATGCAACTCACAAGTCATGGATGAGATTTTTTTCAAAGATTCAGGACACCAGCCCCACCAGCACCTTCCTTTTCACGCAGGCTGACCACCTGATCCTGTCTCTACCTGCATTTTACACCAACCCATGTCTGATCATCTGAAGCTGGGTCAAGTGTAGGTTTGCCCAAGCAGCAGCACTTCAAAGGGATGATGAGCATTGGGCATAGGGAAAAATGGGGAAAGCCTTGCACCTCCTTGGGGGGCTGCAAGAAGTGAGATAAAGCCATTTCTGTCAGCTAATCTCCCCCCACCCTTTTGCTAAAGGAGGCATCACAGCTTTCTTCTGGCATAAAAATTCACTGCAGACCCCTCCCTCTAGAAGCCAAATTTCCCAGCAGATTTAACTGAAAAGTGATTAACCAGCTAAAGCAGGCAGGAGCACTCCCAGCCTTGCAGTATCACAGCTTGTAGACGATGCCAAGAGAAACCTCCCAGCAACAGGAGCACCGTTGCCACCACCTCCCGAGCTACACGGTGGCCCTTGGCTCCCGTGGGAGCATGGGGTGACTGAAGGCAGGTTGGGACAGGGAGAGCTTGAGGAGCATGATGGCTCAGCAGGGGCTCAGGGCCTAGAAAGAGGTCTGCTTTCATGTGACCGCATCTGCTGTGTGCTGGAAGGTAAGCTTCTGGCTCATTTGCCAGTGCACACAGCTGTGTGCCCACAAGCACAGACACAGAAAGGAGAAAGTAAAACCGGAGAGTAACATGGGTTAATAAAAAACAACCAACAAATACATCCCTTTTTATTTCAATTTAACACTACCCATGCATGATTTTTAGCAGGAGAATGCACTGCACCACAGATGACAAGTCTTCTGCTCCTCCTGCACGGGTGCTCCAAGACAGCCATCCCCACCTGCCCTCTGTTTCCAAGAGGGAGCAGCCCGGCTCGGGCAGCGCTTCCTGGTGCACTCAGTGCTGCTGGCAGAGCTGCAACCCCTGAGACAACGTGGTCAAACAGAAAGCCCACGACTTCTCCTAACCATGCTTCTTGGGTCCCCTAAACCCTCCCTGCTTTGATGGCAATGACCCAAAAAACTAGATGAGCAACTACCACCCTCTCCTCACCTTTCTGCCAGCTCTGGTCGAAGTTTTGAGAGAAGCAGCAAAGGAAAATCAGTGCTTGAAGGAATGAGATTCAGCAGGTGGAATGTAGCTGTAACAACAACACACCGACTCTAAATATTTGCACATTCAGGTTTTGTGCAGTTACCTTGCACACACAGATGTTCATTTTCGATCAGTTTCTTTGCATTATTCCTTAACATTATAAATTCAGGACCAGCCCTTAATGTTTATACAGTTTATATGGAAAAGTTATCTCTGAAATCTGATGGACTTTGCAAAACTGAAAAGGGTAACACAGAAGCAATTGTGTACATCAGCTCCATAATGGTCACCAAAAACACACACGGGGCTGCAGATTCAAGGGTGACTAAGCCAGCCTCTTAAGAGCTTGCTGTGCTGGAAAGGGACACGGCTCTTCTTGCTGTCCCTTCCTCTGCAGGGTTTCTGCCACTTTAGGAAGGTCTGGTGAGCCCTACTGCTGGCATAAGGCAGGTGGCAGGAGGCAGGGAATTCTTAGTTTGGTGTGAAACTGTAGTCATCTTAAAACGTTTGCTGAAGCACAGGCCATTTACAGTGACGTCCAATGATAGGACAAGGGGCAATGGATGCAAACTGGAGCATAGGAGGTTCCATGTGAATATCAGGAAAAACTTTTTCACTGTGCGAGTGACGGAGCACTGGAACAGGCTGCCCAGAGAGGTTGTGGAGTCTCCTTCACTGGAGACATTCAAAACCCGCCTGGATGCATTCCTGTGTGATGTACTGTAGGTGACCCTGCTCTGGCAGGGGTGTTGGACTAGATGATCCTTCGAGGTCCCTTCCAACCCTAGAATTCTGTGATTCTGTGATTCTATATTTCTTTCTCTGCAGACACATATTTTGCTCGACATAGGTTTGCACTGGTAAAACTGGCTTTGTCAAGAAGAGGTTGTCTGCTTTGAAGTGCTCACTCAACAAAAGCATTCACTCCCTTCAGTTGTGCAGATCATGAGAAGCAATGATGTGAAACATCAGTGTGAGAAAATGGAGGCCCCTGAGTAATCAATCCAAACCCGCAGAGAGAGCAATTTACCTCCAATTTACACAAAATGGAAAATGTAACAGGTGGAGGCAGCTTTGGTGAACTTGTGATATTTTCATCAGGACATGGTCAGCCAGTATTTCTAAATAATCAGGAGTGAAAGCATGAGGGTATTTTTGTCAGAGGAAGGAAACCAGAACAATGCTGAAGCAGAAAACCACAAAGGAGGAAACGGGCAAATTCTCAATTCAAAAACTGAGTAGTCAAATAGATGGTAAACCAGGAATTTGGGCAGTTTAGGAATAAACAAAGAGCAACGTCTCGTTGGACATAATTCAGCTTGAACTTTCAGCTGGAAGAGAAGGTAAAAGCCAGCCACAAATTACTAAATGAAGTAGGGATGAAGAGAAATTTCTCATCTAGGCATGTAAGTGCTAGTAGGATCTTACCCACCCACATGAGATCATTCAGAGATGAAATAAAAAGCAGGTGATAAAGAAAAGGGATGCATCAGGTTAAATGGGCCAAGTGGTTTTGTAATAAAGTTTGTGTATGCACGTGAGAAGAAGCAAGGAAGTAGCATAAAGGACAACATATACAGAGAATTAGGAGAGGGTGAAGCATAAGGCAGAGGCTATAGAATAATCAAAGTTAATAGTTAATAAATAAGGAAGACCGGAGGAAGTTGTTCTCCCCATATAACTATTTTTCATGGAAATTGTCAAAGATGGAGCTTCAATAGAGGATTCAAAAGCAAAGGTTTTGCTTAATTCTATTATTTTCATGGGCTGCTAAAGGAAGCTTGAGAAAAACAAGTGCTGTTTTCAGAAGACTGTCCCCTCTTCCCAAGTGCCACGCAGTTCATGGTCGAAATGAGACTTGCAGGGTCCACACTCTCCTTCCACGAGGCTTCAGGCAGGGTTGACTCCAATCTCTGTGAGTACTGTTGCAGGTGCAACTCATCTTGTAAAAATATTCAACGAAAAATGTATTAAAGTAGTACAAGTGTGAAGTATTCTCAGAACACACAAAATGTCAGCTTAAAGGCGCCACTGCATTGCCAGATGCGTTGATGCTATCATAAGAGAACTAAGTACTGAAATAAATAGAGCAGCATGCATTCGTGACTGGAGGATCTGTCACAGACTGATCTATTTCAGCTGAGCAAAACACAGAAAGGAGTATGAGAGAGGCAAACAAATAGGTATGGATCAGATGACCAGGCAGCTCACTCTCGGTATTACATTCCTAACTGCAGACAAAGCCCTGTGTACCCGTAAAAGCCAGTGCTGGGCAGTGAGCCACCCTGGCACACACCCTGGACAAAGCAGCCCTGCCATTTATCCCAAACAGGGTTACCCGTTACACAGAAGCACAGCCAAAGGCTCAGCCAGTAGGTACACGTGTATGCAACCAGTGAGCTGAAGTGAGCACAGATGCTGCAGAACAGCCATATCTGGATGTGAAATGCTTCTGCTGAGCAAACCTCCTGCATACCTCTGGGGTGGAAACGGGCTTACTCTCACCACCAGGCACACCTGTAGCACAGTCTGCAGCTATGCATTTCGTGGAGGAGCTCTGGCAGATGTGAGTTTGTACTCCTAGGAACAGCCTTGTATCCTTGTATCACTCATGCCTTCCTGCAGTGGCAGCATCTTAGAAGTCACTGGTTGCTTTTTCATCCCTTGAATTAACTGTATGATTACCAAGTGACAGATGTACTTACAAAGATCTAACCAAAAACGTACATATGCTCTCCAATACATTAACAGGATTATTAAAAATAGAAGCATGTTCCTTGCGCCTCAAAAGCAGTGAGAAACAAAACCCATCAGCCTCCCCCCCAGCGACAGACTTGACATGGCTACAAATCTGCCAAAAAGCACTAGCTCACCTTGTTTCAAGAAATAAGGCGTAGTTCTGAAAGAGAAGCTATTAAAGTTTGTAAAAAGTGTTAGCACAAAGCATTTTAGGTTTATTTAAATAAAAATTATAATTTATACAAGACTTTTTAAACAAACAAGATCTTCTTAAAAAATGTACAGAGCAAATCATTTCATTATTTCAATTCTTCATACAGTATAAGTCTTCTGTCAAACAAAAGTTACATGGATAATGAATTATTTACAACTTCAAAATATAGACTCAAACTTCAGACATAAAAATTTCAACATCCATTATATTTCAATGATTAGTAGAAATTAAACATCTGGCAAAATGTACATAATTCAATAAAAACTACCAGTGTTTTTAATACAAGTTTAAGTAGCCAAAAAAAAGTACATCCTTTCATCTCTTCACGATTGGGTAAAACTCTTTTCTCTTTGTCTGCAGGAACAAGGGTAGGGTTCTGCTGCTGGCGTCCTGTGTGATGCTGCTACTAATAAATAGCTTGTTTCATTCAATCTTGCCTCACAAAAGCTACAATGCATGGAAAGGCATGATTTCATATTTCAGCTTTTTTTGCCTTTTGTATTTAAACGGTCACCAATAAAGAATTAAAGCAGTCAGTTTTCATCTCCCTTTTTTTTTCTCTTTAAAAGGGACTCAAACCAACCAATGCACTTCTAAAGAAGTTGAATCCAATTAGGCGTAAATGATCCTGCAATGAACCAGACATCAACAGAATTGCAAATATAAACAACAAACAGACAGACAGAATGACAAGAACATCACTTTCTGCTATCAGAAAGTTGCACTTTACATCAAGTGGTACGACCCAGCCCATTACTGAAGTGCAGCAGGGTATACTGCAAAACTACGTAGGAAGATTGGAATTTAAGATGAGAGCTTCAGTGTAATTGTACAAGTCAAGTATATATTTACTCACCGTCCATCACCTCCTGCCCTCCAAAGCTGGGAGGATGTAGCAGGAGGAAAAGTGTGAGTAAACACATGGAGGTTATATTCCAGTGCCTCTGAAGTCACATACACCACAGGAGCAGTTATGTGGCAGGAACCTGGACAACCCAATGTAAAGTGAACTTTTCAAAATATGTACATAGATGTTTGTCAGTTATATTACAACTCTATTAAAAAAAAATCCAGTCTGTTTTCTATATATTAGAATGAAACAACATTGCATTGCAGTTTGCACTAGGTTTACTGCTTTAAGAATTGCTAACATTTAAGTTCACACTGTTAAAGTGTGGATTAATTTCAAACATCAACACATTAGATTCTATAAGAAGTTTCTAAATTCTTTATCCAGAAAAAAAAATTAAGAACATATTGTATGCATGAGGCATTTCAGTCTGAGAAAAGGATAATGATTTCTTTTCTCTCTCTCCAAAGCCTAGGTATGGTTCATTGTCCTGGCACCATCAGCACAGGACTTAGAGCTCCTCCAGGAACCAGAATCTAGGACAACCATATATAGTAGGGTCAATCAGTGAAGGGTGGAAAGGGGAGGAGGTAATAAGTGCAAGTCAACTGATTTCCTACTGAAACTGCTGTTATGATCAGAGTGAAGGTATAAATTACACTTGAAAAATGATACAAAAATAAGAAAAAGAGCATGCTCTCTGTAAAAAATATAGTTTTCTGTTTCCTCAAAAAAAAGGATAACACACCCAAGGGATTTTTTTCTTAAGACAAAATGAATGAATGATTAAGATTTATATAACATTAAGCGATTTTTAATGCCTATTTGTTAGCCGCACTTGTTATTCAAGAAAGCTTCTAGAAAGGAAAGCCAAATGATAATACACAGCAATTACAAAAGGAGGTTAATTGATTTTAAAGTAGATTTGATGAAATTTAAAGATCAAAGGATTTTTACTTAAACATAAAACATGACTGTGTAAAGTTAAGAAACCATAAACTGTCAAGCTGCTTCCATATTACATGGTGGCAAAATGGATTTCCCACCAGCTTCACTTGTATTTTAAGCTTTCAGGTCCTGAGTTACACCATACCTAAGAAGTTGTTAGAAACATACCCCTTTTTCAGGCCACATACAGACATGTCGAAGTGCTACTTCACAGGGAGAACTCAGAACCAGCATTTTAGCCATTACAGTGGATTCTCATCTGTCCTTTTCACATTTACACCCAGGGCACCGAGTTTTACCCCACCAGTGTTTCACTTTACAATACCCAATCAAATCACAGTATTCAAAAGTATTTCTTCATATCAAGTTCATATTAAGTTCTTCATTTCATACCTCTTCAAGACCAGACTGAAATAAGGTTTGTACAGTTTGACTGCTACCTTCTTCATTACTGCTGCATTTGTTGAGAGACTTTAAACTGTGCTATGAGTTAGACACCATTTGGTGCTTGTCTCCCCTCTCCCTCTTTCATTGTACCCCTTTCTTAGTTTTAAAAAAAAGAGAAAATAATCCATGAAATTAAGTCCCGTTTTTACATAAGAATTCTGTTGCTTTTTTTGGGGACATTCATATAATGCCTGGAGACATCCATACTGCTCAATTCAAAAGACATAGCAAAGAAAAGACTTACTGGAAGGCTTGGCGTAACTCCTACTGTGCTTTCATGAAAATGCAAATAAAATTCTAAACCTCTCAGATGGGTGCTATTATATAGAGTATAAAAACTTTCTAATATTAAAGACAAAGGTCAATATGTGCTTTGCTGCTAGAAAGGCCTGAGAGAGTTTAGAGAAGGAGCACAGCCTTCCTGCTTTACCTGGCAGTTAGGATTAACTGTTATTAAAATTTAATTTTGCAAGGGGAAAGACAGCAACACACCAAATGCCCCTCAAACTACGCTCTGAAAAGGAACTAGTGCTTTCAGCTGCTAAATCATAGTGTTATTTTATTCCAAGCTAATTCAAAAGGAAAAGCCAAATTAAAAAGAGAGTCATGTCTCAGTTTAGTTTAATTATTCCCACCGTCCCCAACACAAAAAGCCTGCAAGTCTTTAATGCATTAACATACAAACCCCTTGTACATACAACATGTACAATAGTTAAGCCCTTCTCTGACAAGTATCTACAGAAATACAATATACGATGCCTAACATTTTAGGAACAACATTTTCGTGCCCTCTTTTATAAAAAGTATCTGCCTGCCTTCCTTCCTTTGACTTTGTTTTATTGGGAAAGGAAGATATAGCTACAAACTTTCTCCTCCAATTCACTATACAAGTGATCTAAATGTCTACGCAGGAAAAACTGAACCTAACCAAAGTGGCAAAATGTCCTTCTGCAATGCAAGAATTTGCAAGAAGGAGATTTATTAAGTGCAGTTATAAATATGGAAATACTAAGATGATAATAATTCCTTGTTGTTGCTATCAGTTTTAATAAAGAACCCAATAAAAAACTCTGAGCTGAAGAAAGAGACTCAGGCTGCTGCAGTCATCATTCTCACATCTCAAAGAAAAATAACTAAGATAAAGGGACAAATATATTCCTAGTTGTATCAGTGGAATTAAAAGGATCAATCTGTTTCGCTTCATTATTTAGTCAGTTCTCCAAGTATCTTCCCAGCTTTTAATGTCAGTAAATAAACATTAAAAGTGCTTAATGTGCAAGGCTAATAGTGATGATAGCACTTTCACTGTTTTGTTTCATTTTGTTTTTTGTTTCTTTTTTTTTACAAAAACCTTAAAAACAAACATGAAGGCATATATAAAATACACTTGATTTATGTAACAGAGAGAATATAAACCACCAGACAAGAAAAATTATTGCAAAATAGATGAGGATGTTCTTTTTTTTTTCCACTACCAAGTCATAAAATAAGAACCCTTCCTTTAGATCTTCTAAGATAAGATACTAGCTCTCACTGCTTGATGATGCAGAGGTTATTTTCACATACTGGTTGAAAATTGTCTCAAAAGCTTCATCTCTGTGTACCATGGCACCAAACACCAAAGGCTAAATGACAGAAAAAAGATCATGTCAGTTCAGAAAAGAAAAATCTCCCTCTAGGTATAGTTTTGGTCAAATCAACAGAACAGGAGATGAACTGTACTCAAAGTGCACTAAGACAGACATAAAAATCCTTTTTTCTACTAAACCCTTAGATATATGGCAGAGTTTCTAAGACTTCTTCACTTCTCCATCATCTTTTTAAACCAACCACAGCATATAATGCAACTGCACAGAGTATTAGCAATGGAGAACACTTCAACTCTTTTTTCTCTCCATCCATGTTGTGCGTGATGCTTTCCTGACTGACCTCTGCCTCCATTAAAGATTTCTAAAAATCTTGATCAGTGCCTCTTTGTCTTGACTCATAGAATATGATGAACATTTTCAACCTCAAAATCAGGAAATTTCTCAGTATCGAACAATAAGCAGAAAGCCTGGTATAACAGTCACGTGACTTGGAGAGAAGTTATTTATAGGTGATTGGTTTAAAATAAGATTAAAATATGTTAAGAAAAGCTTCAGTCACCCAAAGGGTATTTGAGGCTTAGAGAAGCTTACATCTTTAGCATCATAAGACTGAAACAGGAACACTGAATCTGAGGGTCAGGCCCTTCCGCCCCAAACCCTCCTCACCCACAGACACTCTCCATCCATCAACTTTCCATTCCAGACTGCACAGCAGAGCAGCCCCCATGTTCCTGATGAAGGATGCTGAGGTAATGGTCAGTGGAGGGAATTAAATAACAAAGCAGAAAGGATGGACCAAATCTTTCTGAAGTGTTATAGCAAAATAGTCCAGATGCAGCAGAACAAGCTAGATGTTTAAATCATTAAAATTTTGAAGGCAAACATACTGAATAATAGACAAGTGAAATAAATAATAAACCCCCAAAAAACACAAACACTGGCATAAGGGGGAAAAGAAAGCCTTTATGCTGGTGCTAGACAGAGAAGGAAGACAATAAAGGGCCTGAAGTCAAACACATCAATACAGGTACAGCCAGCTACTTACTTTTTGTGTAGATGGTGTTGATACAGCAATACCCATCCCTGATCCTGGGAGAACAGAGAGCACTTTATACTAGAAAGAAAAAAAAAAGACATATCAAAGATATCTTACACACTGAACCACTGCAAAAGGTGCTGAGAAGGCCACACAACTCTCAGCCCCAACTAACAGACCTCTATTACAAGCAAGTAGAGGGCAGGCACTGTTCTCTGACCCTGGAGCAAATGGGCACAGCATCACTTGTACACCAAGAGCCTGCCTCTCCTCTTTCTCCCACCCTCCATGGCACCCAGCCTGCCTGCCAGAACCAGCCCCAGCCCCAAACCAAGCACCTCGGTACCGCTATAGCGTGTGGGAGCTGGCTCAGGCATGAAGCCAGGGACCATACCGGCAGCTGGATGGTGCAGGCAGGTAGCACAGTCTGGCCCTATGTGGATATACCTACATGAGAGTTTGCTTGTGAATATCACATAGAGGTTTCCCTAGAAGTAACATTCATCCACTGTTTAAAGGAGCAGCAAGAAGACCAGAAAAGGCTTCTTTTTCAAAATTAAATAGACAAATGGGGTATATATAGGTTGTTGCGTTTTTTTAAAGAAAGTCTGTAAGGCTAAGAAGGAATACAGTTTTCTGAATGGGAGAATATCCCCAAGGGGGAAGAGACCCCGAGTGTGGCCTGTGTTTTCCTCCCCCCCCCCAAATAGAACCTAGCACAGGGCACATTTTTATGCTTGGCTGCATGATGCCTGTCTCATCTTCATAAAAAACCCCTACACAGACGCAAAAGGACCTTTAAGGCAGTAAAGACCTACTAAACAATGAGCCAGCATTACATCAAGTATGATGTTTAAAATCCATCAACATGAATTATTAATTCCAACCGGAATGTTCAAGTTGAGGATAAGTTGTCTACTTTATAGACATGTGATATAAATAGAAGGAACAATTTGAAAATCTGGAGGTACTCAAGCAGCAGACACCAGGCTGAGGTACTACTTTGCACAGCCTGGTTTAATCTGTGGCACTCATGGCCACAGGATGTAGCAGAAAGCAGGTTTCTGTGGTTAAGGGTGGCACAAGTTCAGTGACATTAAATGCCATATAGAGTGATGCAAGGCACCAGTAAAGCCACTGGTGACTGCAGGCTGATAAAACTAGACCAGAGGAAGGATTACATTATACTTGCCACGATTCCAACCAGTCACTTCTTGCCTCTTGCCACCCGAACTAGCTGAAACTTCAGCCCAATCCAGTTTGACTATGCTAATGATTTACCTTTCTACACTGATAAGAATCCCTCTTCCCTCTGAGGCATCTACTTTTAAGATGGTGCACCTACTGATATCAACACCCAAACTGAAGCTAGTATTACACAATTCCTGCTAACAATAAATCTTCTTACAGCCTACACAGGTCTAGTCAATGCAGGATTCAAGAAACAATATAACTTTGATTTCAAAATAATTCAGAAGTTTAAGGGTTTAGTAAACTACTTTGTTTTTATGCTGATAGTGAGCTTGCTTGTGGTGAATCCAAATGGCTAAACAATCAGTTCTGAGAAATACTCATGACCAAAGAATTATATTTTACTTACAAAAATTATCAGTGGCATGCTTTTTTTCAAAATAACATAAGCAGAAAAGCAAAACATGATTAGATGCATAGAAAATCATCTTTCTCCCCTATTTGCAACACAAACCAGACATACCTTCTGAATATCTGTTATATCCGTTAGCTTTATAACTTTATTTCTTTTAGATGAGCCGGATTTGGAGCTTTCAAAGCACAGGTAACTGAAGACAAGGAAAGAAAATGCTCATTTTGATACAATAATTCTAAAACAAAGCTCTCAGTATCCCTCCTGTCACTTCTGAACTTTGATATCTCACAGGTTAAAGTGAGCTTCAAAAATGAAAGAGGCACACAATACACAATTCAGTTACGGCTTCTAATTTAGGGGAAACACTCAAATTCTAGCAACTGGCTAGCATGTCTGAAAGCCCAGAACATAACGACATGCACACACAAAAAAATCTTGTATTATTGCACTGAATGGTTAAACCTGACAAGCATCTTAAGGACACAGTAAGCGTATATATCCTTAAACAGTTGAAATATAGAACCTAGCACAGGTTATAAATCTTTTACCATCCTAAAAGAAGATTAATAGAAAACACTGAATTAGTTTCATGTTATTGTGATGCAGACAAAAGCTCAGATTTCTGAACGCTGGAGAGTGGTCTCCATCATTAGGTGACATCGCATACAGATGAGCTTTACTTCCATTCATTCCACTCCAAAGGAATTTCAGTGCATGACCCACTGTAGTGACAATGGCTATTCAGCACTGGGAGGCTAGGGGGTAAGTAAGGATTGAAAAAAAAAATACAAATTAAGTACTAGTTTTGAAACCAAGGCTTGAATTTCTATTTTCTTTTTGTTGTACATTGTTTCAAGGAAGCTATACGTTCAAGGAAGCTATACGTTCAATCAAGCACCATGAAAAGACATATTGTTTCAAAACACTGTTAAATTATTACTTTTATATTCAAATTTTTTTAATGTCTGTGGCATTTTCCTCCTAAGAAATGTGTGAAGTGCAAGGACTCACTTTTCTGTAACATAAAGGACTCCATTCCTGATGTAGTCTGTAGGCATCTTCCTATCCCTGTTAATCAAGCAACAACGCCAGCCATTTTCACACACTGAAAAAGTCATAATAAGAAATCTTGCTTTAAGAAAGAGACAGGCATTACCCCCCAAGTTTCCTTACAAAACAGCAGAAAACATTGAAAATGAAACTTTAGATACCTAAAACCAGAAGTGTTTCAAAGAAAAGCCTAAATAAAGTTGTTTTAGACATCATAACATCTGTTTTAACAAAAAAAACCCAAACAACAAACCCAAAACAGCAAGCACCCACACCATTATTCCCTTTAACTTGACTACTCCATTTGCATTACCACAAAAGGCACATCAGGCTCTGCAATTCTTTCCAAGAACTGTAAGGGTGTGGAATGAAAGAGACTGTTCCCATTCATCCTGATTTAAAGCAAGTCTTTTTAATCAAAAACTTATACTAGTAGATTGCACAGAAGGGAAATTCAAATTCAAACTACCCGTGAATTTTTAGAAAATACTTTACTCATGTAGCCTTCCTGTTGCATAATACCTGCCAAAGGACGCTCATTTTCTGACAGGTTAAAAACTTCATGGAAATTTCCCCTCTTGGTGGTATGAAAACGACTCGTGTCTTCATCTTTGCTTATTCCAGCTGGGGCGCTTGAGCCCACATAACTTCTGGATGCTGCTGTTTGAAGCTGCAGAAAAATAAACACGATTCCAAAATTTGAACAGCAACATTTAAGCTGTGCTCTTAAAAATAACTTGGCTAATTATTCTTCCTAAAAAAACCCCTGCAATGCAACAATTTCCTACTTCAATAAAGTTAACTTTGGAGTATTGCACTATACTATTGCTATAGCACAAAGCTCTAATGTGCTATCTGAAGACCACCTTTCAAAGCACTGCTCTTTGATGGACACCCTCTGCAGGGGTGAAAGCACATGGTGCTAGATGTACTTATCTTAAAATACCATTTTTCTACAGTAAAGGGTTTATCTCATTAGATACAGCTAAGTCACTGCACACAACCTCAATTATACCAGTGGGACTAATAACTGTATATGTACATTATCAATACTTGGCTTGTCTTCAAGAGACAGACCAAGCACAAAATATTATTGCACAAAATAAGTTAAGAAAGAAAAAAGAGCAAACAAAGAAAAAGCCACACAAAGCTGCATCAGCTCATTAGGAACACATATGTTGAAACTGAAAGGAAGTTTTCCACGCTACGATCCATACCTTTTCATGCCCTGACAGCTAGCAGGAAAAGAAACAAACAACACAAATGTGACAGTGACAAAAGAAAAAAAGTGAAGTCTATTTAACAGTATAATACATAGAATAAAACATGAACTGAGTGAAGCTGCAAGATCTTGCTCACAAACCAAGAGACTACACACGAGGAATGCAATTAAAAGAAGAGTTATCAGTGGTTAGAGCACACCAGTTCAATTTATTCAGGTTGCATTAGAGCCATTGATCTTTCGTTTGCTTTGAAAACACATTGAATTTTGACAGTGTTGACACATGAAACAAAATCAGAATGGTTGTCAGGATCCTTGGACGGGTGGGGGGAAAAGGTAGCATGGAGATCTCAAAACCAAAGCACTTGGGTAATACCTACTTTTAAACACAGCTCCTGAACCACTGGAGACTGCCCTAGCAAACAAGCCTTGCTTCTGGAAGGATGGCAGGCAGTTTCTCTTGGAAAGCTTGCCTGCATTTGCTTTTTCATCTTGGTGGGGCACCACATGATTCCAAAGGCTGGCTTTGTCATCAAAGCATTAACAGCTTCCTTCTTAGCCCTACCATACACATGCAGTTAAACAACTGGCAAGCTGACAACATGCAAGCTCAGGACTAAGTCCTTCTGTAAAGGCCCAATGCTGTTGGAGGACAACCAGCCCCTGCTGCTTTTTTTTAGCACGTAAGTTGGCAGCACCCGACACTTCGCAGGATTTAGCACTAACAAAAGAAATCCAAAGCAAATGAAAAAATGTGCACTGCAATCACTGACTAGAAACCAGACTGACAAAACAGGCATGACAGAGGGTATTTACCATCCAGCCTTTCGGGTAACTGTAATACAATGATGCCTCGGGGGAAAAGAATAAAGAAAGTTGACATGGAAAGCAAATGGTTGATGATAACTGTACTCCTGCTTCATTTACTGCCCCTCTGCTGTGCCCTTAGCAATGATTAAGCACCTGGAACCAAGGAAAATAACAGCTTCTCCAACAATTTGGTGCAAGTAAAGATCAGATGAATTTTTGGAAGGCTTCCTTGGACAAGTTATTTGGGCCCATATGCATGCAATGAGGTGAAGCTCCATGGCCCACAACATTCAAAAGGTCAGAGAAAGAGGTCTAGTGCTTTTTGTGCTGGAATGAGGATTATTCCTGCTCCCTGCTGCACTGCTTCCTACCTAGCAGTTATATAAAGAGATTTAAAAAAGGTGTTTAAACTTCAGTACAATATCCCATCTGGTGGCTGAACATGTGAGAAATTTCTGCCTTTACCTCTAGTTCTTCCTAAAACCGGCAAGTATTTCCTCTACCCTCAGAAGAAGCAGCTAATTTATCCATAGCCACCCAGGCTTGAAACAACCTATGGTCATCTACTAAGAGAAATGCATTGTATCTCATCTTGATGAGCCTTAAATCTAACTGGAAGTGATTGAATTTGTAATGCTGGGAGAGTCCTGACTGTCTAAAAATGCCACCAACAACCTGGAGGTAGAAATACCTGGAGGTATTCCTTTTCACTTTATCTGTCACCACTTTTGACATACAACCTTTACTCATCAGATACTGTTGTCAGGATTGTTCTCTAAGGACACAGGGTCAGAGTGGTGGTATAGGCAATGAATATTGCATTGTGTCTAGGTTTACTGTGTCTTGTATGCTGTTTAATGAAAAGAAGTCAAAGCAAATGCACATACACTGGCATTACATGCTTTAGGGCTTTGTCTTTTCTATGAAAAAAATGAAAAACCCACCCTGACTTTACCTTTTTCTACAAAAATCTATTTTTTATACTGTGAGGTTCCCAGAAATATCTCCAGGGTAAGAAAGTTTGCCTAAAATTAATGAAACCAAGTTAATGTTTTCAAAGACATTTGGAAGCAAATAAGGTAGTCCTGCACATCCTTCCAGGTAGACAAGCCAAGCCTGTCAAGTCAGACACAGCAGTACTAAAACCCTGTCTACTTGTCAAAACTTAAGCCATAAAGAAAAGCCAGAAGGGATTAATTACTCTCTAGGTTTATGGATTCAGGTTGAGCAATTTAGACCCTTTCCACCTCTAAGGCAGATTAGAGAGACCCAACAAGAAGCTGCCACAACCACCACAGTATGTGAATAACAACCTGTAAGCCCGAGAGGCACAAAAACTTTCAAGCTCATTTTCCACAAGCAAGAGAAATTACAGGCTATGGTTGGCTCCATCCAAGTGCTCATTCAACTCTCTCATTCCCTTGGAACATAAGAGCAAAAGACTCACTTTCTGCCATAGACTGTCTTTCTCTTCTACTTCCTTCTGAAGTACTCAAATTATGCCGCAGTTATTTTATCATTGACTGCTCCATCACCCCCAGAACCCCGTATTATTTCTTCTTCTTCATAGGTTAACAACTGAGGGTTAGTCATGAGGTTAGTAATGAAGGTTACCATTCATGGAGTCAGATACTGCATGAATGCAATCAGATATTGTAAAAAGAGGCATTTACCCAAATGCTAAAATAGGATTAGACTGAAGTTTTATTACAACTTTTAAAAAACAACAAAAAAAAACCCAAAAAACAACTAATAAACATTAACAAATTCAGGGATATGGAAAAGCACGACCTGCTTTTCAGCTATCATGTCAGGCCCCAAAAGGCCTTTGGACTAGAAAGGCGGGTGGACTAGATGATCTTTAAGGTCTCTTTCCAACCTTGATGATTCTATGATTCTAAAACAATTTGCAAAGATGCACAAAACACAACATTTAAAGATTTACCTATGAGATTTTAACAAAATTAAAATTTACTGTTGGAGTACCAACATGGTGAAAAAGTCATTTATCATCACTATGCTGAAAGGTCAACTAACGCAAATAACCGTAAGACATAATGCCTAAATCTGTAAACTACTTTATTACTTGTGTTAATGCTTATCCTATTAGTAAGCTGCATATTATACTCAAGCCTTTTTTTTTTAACTAGTTGTTCTTCAATCTATACAAAGCAGATGGATTTCCACTAAAAAAGAACGTCTGAGAACAAAAAAAGGGAATGCAAAGACTAAATTTTGACAGTAAAGTCACACAGAATGGATGTTGCAGAAACTGGTATGAATATGGATGGTGTTATTTTTGTGCATTTAGCTTCATACAATTTCCAAGATATACACGTTTCTATACACATTTTGATAATAGATCCCTTTCATAAAAGAAACAGAATACATAGAAAAACTCTGTGGATCTTGAAAATAATTAAAAAAAAAATAAAGAAAGAACTAACATTGACTGTTAGGATTTAATTAACCTTCTCTTTAATGTGCTCTAGTCACTGGGGAAAAAGGGAAGGGAGAAAGGGATCTGATTTTCAGATGCTGAGAACAGAGGGACAAAAACATTTATTAGCCTTACCCGTCTTGACACTGTAGCATTAGATCGTTCTTTGAGCTGAGGATCTGTTGGGAGACTTGTCCAGATGATATAAGGAGTATCATACTTAGCTCTTAGTCTGGGGCATCGTTTGAAGATAAAATCAATAAGGAAAAATTTGATTCCAGCATAGAGTCCTGAAAAAAAGGTCACTTTACTATGCATGTTGAAGAGGCATTAAGAACATCACTGTCTCGATCATGTTTTAACAAGCTCATGAATGAAACCAAATTTCATATCTTCAGTCATACTGCTAAACCATACTCTCAGTTTTAATATTTTGATTCTTCTTCCAAAGGCAGAAAATTATTTTTCTTTCCCTCCCCTGCCCAAATTCATTCCTCCTCATCCTCAGTTCTTTTAAGCCACTTATGTAGCTTCTTATTATGCAGAAGAACATTAAAATAATTCAAACATACCTTCCTTATTACCAGAAGCATTCTGAAAACATGATATTCTTCCAAAACAGAAAACACACCAGAGCATTGAACTATGCAGCTCCTTGCAAGAATTTAAACGGCAACAGAGGGCTCTCATGTACTACATTAAACTCTATCTTCCAGTACACTGTGTCCTCTGATCTTGCACAAAATATTTCCTTGCATTCTGCCAGATTAAAAAGAGCTGAAAATACTCTCAAAACTTCACTGAATGCAATTCAGATCTCTTTCTATGAGTTAGAGTTAAAAAAAAATAAATTCTTCACACATCAAATTCAATTGCCACGTCAAGCAAACCTACATTTATGTTCAAGCTAACACAGGCTGAAGTTCGGTGTCACTAAAAGTAATACTAATTTAATCATATCATTACTGTAATGAAATAAAAAAAAAAGGGGGAAATTCTATGTTCCCAGGACATCGCTTCATCTCTCAAAGACAGTCTCATACTGTAGCAACTTTTCCCAATTCTCAGTTGAGAGTTTAAGTATCTGCAACTTCACCCACAGCAATCTGTTCATTTTGTCCAGACTATCCTCCAAGTTTTACAAATATGCCCATTAACCCTTTCATTTTTTTCCAACGCTGTCATCTTTGTGCCTTCTATGTGTTCCTATGAATTTAATTTGCAAGATGTACGAGTGAAAAAAAAACAAAATATAGGAATTCCTGGAAGCCTTATGGATGAAACTCTGAAGATCTCTGCTAACAGCTCATCATAAACTTTCCCTTTTCAAGGAGTGAATGTATTATTCAGTCTTTTTCTATTACATTGTGTATCCAGAGATGGTTTTCAAAACACACGACAAACTATGTCATGCACAATGAAATTACTCTAAACATTGCATTATTTATTAATGTAGAATTTTCTTTCTTAAACTCTAAAATTCTCCCTCTAAAGATTACGTTAAGTTTTAACACATTAAGTCTAGACTGTAACAGGTCAATTATTTATTATGTTTACCCATTCCAAGCCCAATAATCCTGTAGGGCAAAAAGCAGGATGCAATAAAAGCTGTCCATAGAGCAATGTAGAGCTTCTGTGTTATTTCTGGCTGGACCCACATGAACAAGCTGAAAACAAAGAAGAAACAAAATTTTATTACTAACATTGCAGACATTGGTTGAGTCTTGTTTTAAAAGTGAAAAACAAAGACTCACGTCAGATAACTTACTTTTTAATTTTTTCCAGTATGTCTGCCATCTTGCCAAAAAGGTTCTGCATAAGAAGAAAGAGAATTAAAACCAAGTCCTGCATTATTTTGAGGGTTTTTTTCCACATAATAGAAACCAGTAGAGTTACCCTACTCTATTGGTAATAAGCAATTTTCAGAAGTGATTTTTTAAACTAATTTTTAGCCATTTTTTACTTCACAACAGAGTAAATATAGAACAGAATAGCAATACTCGATGAATTCCACCTCATTTAACACCTTGTACTGTAACTCATGATTGATTGTTAGAAAGGAAGAAGCTATTTGACTCCACTGTCACAACTGGAAACCGTTTACATCACTGCAAATGTTTTAAATTAAGCTGTCACTCTAAGAGGTAAGAGCTTCTGTCAGTAGGTAACAAAACAGGAAGCTTCTTCACACATTCTGATCACTGAAATCTCAGAAAGTAGTTACTGAGTTCAAACGTTGGACTCAGCTTCTTCAGAAACACATCGCCACCAAGTGTTCATGGTATACCCTTCAGGTCACGTTCCACATAATTCCAACAACCGTTCATGCAAACAGACCCCTGCTCAACACTAAGAGGGTTATTCAGACATCTTCCCTAGACAATTCTTGCTGTCACAGCAGAAGGAAGGAGATGAGCGTACACAGTTGGCAAGACAAAAAGAAACTACTTTAGCAGTGACACATCGTTAGACATTGCACAAGGCAGGAGTCCAACTGGATGGTGGAGTCACTCAGCTGCCAGGGTAGCTCATCAAACTGATGGAGCTGGGAGAAAACCTTCCCTCACCCTCTCCCACAGAAGCAGTGAATTTCAGGGCTGTGAAGGGTGGTGGCGTTTAAAACAGACAATTTCAGAGACGCTGTGCAAACTGTTGAATTAACACAGCTAAACAAACAGTTGAAGAATTAGGGTCTCTTACATCATTTTTGCGACTAGCAGATTTGGGATATGGATCCATACTCCAGTACGTTGATAAGATTTGCTGCCTGATCTACATTATCAGAGGCTTATTTGCATATATTAGAGGAAAAACTGTCAGAAGCTGCTTCTGTTCCACTTCAGGCCTCAGAGTTGACACTGGAGAACCTCAAAAGTTCTCTGAAGCATCAAGCCATTTTAGAAGCACCGGGCATCTTACTGAGACCTCTATCACTTGTAACTAAAGATCCCTATGCAAGGAAAGTACTGCTTGTTTAAGTGTTGGTTTTCACATGCTGCATAACAAAGTATTTGACCACTTGGACTATGAACCTCCTTGTTCTAGGAAACAGCCAGAGAGGTCCAAGAGCAGCACAGTACCTGAGCCTTCTGAGCCACGTCTAGAACAAGTTGAAACTTTTCAGACACTGTCAGGTCCTCTTTTGGGGGTTCCTTGGGCAAGAAAGAGACAATCCATTGATTTTCAGCTCAGCTAAAACCAGTATTTTACAAAATTCCTCATGACAACATGATCCCTCAACATTTTGGCAGTAGTCCGCTCACTTTAAACAGTTTCTACATCTGCCAAGTTGTTCCTTTGTTTCAGATCTACTATTTATGTCTTTCATTGCTGGTTATCTTTAGTTGTCAATGCTTTTCCTTCATGGCATATGCAAACATAGTAATATAAGGCTGTGAAAGACATGGTAAGTCTTTGGAACAGCATGTTTACAATGGCTTTCAGTCTACGACCACACACTTAAATTGACCTCCTTCTGGTCTAGTACAGAAATGTGTGAGGGGGTTGCTTGTTTGTTTGTTTTTTTTAAAAAGTTTTACATCTGTAACTTTATTTATATACTTACTTAAACAGATTATTTGCCTTCTAAGAAAAGTAAAATTATCCTGGAAGCAAGGCCTCACTATGTCTTAGTAAAAGGTTTGAAATTCAAAGAACTCCATCTTATATCAATACTTACAATACTTTCTGCTTAAAGAGGGATATGCAAATATTTCTTTAAAAAAATGTTAGAGAAAACAGAATACAAGGCTTTTTGAAGACCTCACAGGTCCCAAGCTGACATATTAACATTTATTCCAGAAATGTCATTGAAGTCTGGAATATTTTACTGTGAAACACACAAACCTAGTGCTGTTAATGAAGATTTCTAAAGAGAAAAACAGCTGTACTGTCTTTATTTGCACCTCAAATTTCCTTCTTTTTATAGCTACCCACATAAACACAGAGGAAGGCTTTGAAGGTGCAACATTTAATGTAGGCATATAGGTCAAACCTATAAAAGACCTACCATGGGTTCAGAAACTTCAGGCACAATGCTCCACTGTATTCTCCAACCCCTAGAAGTTATGGAAATAGTTAAAGAGATCAAGTAGTACTTCTCCACCTGTCAACATGGATTATTTGTAAGAGGTTAAAAAGAAGTTTTCTGCAACAAGCATTTACGGCTTAAAAAAAAATAAAATAAAAATCTCAAAATTAACAAAGAACCCACAAAATAACATAAGCACAAGTGGCCAACCACAGACAGCTTTAAAGACATAGACATTAAAAAAATAATTATATTAGCTAGGCAGATACTACACAGAATCACTGCTTGCAGGTTTTACAATAAATGTGAACAGTGTGCAGAAAGTAAATAATTAGGAGTATTTTTTATTGAATGAATTTTTTGAATTTTTATATGAAAAAATGCTATCAACTTATTCTGGAGCCTATCTGATACTGGTAATATTCAAATAGAGTGTCAGTAAGTATTAATTAAGAAATCAGAAAACTGTTTTAAAATATGCACATTAACATCCTCCCCACCACCTTAAGCATTTTAAGGGGGAAAACACCACCAGCCTAAAATAGCATTTTTAAAAGATTCAGTACAGAAAACGTACCTTCTTAAAAAAAAAAAAGAGTCTTAGCTTTTAATAGAGACCAAATATGCAATTGGGAGATACTTTAAGTAAAGCATGCCAAGGGCCACTGAAAAAGGCAAAACTGCAACTTCAGGCCTAGGTGAAAATTCTCTCCAGGAAAAGCAGCAAGGTTTAATATTTAAGGTGATGTTCTCCAACTACTCTGAAAACTGCAGAGTATTTTTATTTTAGAATTTTAAAGCATTGAGGGATTTGTCTGAAAACATGCAGCATCGTTTATGATGACCCAAGTCCCAGGAAATTAAGATAATACATTAGAATGGTCAAAAATTATAGAAATTGAGCAATGAAATTAAGGATATTAGAGTTCGAGTTTCACTTTGTTAAACTTCAATCACAACATGAGAAAAGGTAACAGTTTATGACTCAGTGCAAGAATAATAAAACATCTTTCAAGCAAAGTGTTAAAAGAGAATAATCTAGTATTTAAGTAAGTACCTGGCTATGAGGTAATTTAGGGACAACCTCAAAATTGCTAAAAATAAGAACATAGGAATGGCCCAGCCATGCCATACAGCATTCATGTAAATCTGCAGATTAAGAAAAAAGAAAAAAAGAGATGTGGATTACAAACTGGGGTACAGTTACAGTGAATTGCAAGAAGTATCTTTTCCCACTATACTGCTGGGTTCAGAAACTCAGATTACAACAGCTCATAAATTTACATTTCCTGAATGTGAGGTTGAAACTGTAAGATTGAACTAAATTTCCAGAGACAACACTTAAACAGTGATCAGCTGCCTAAGAGAATGAATATTTCTAACACTACAATTACATGAAGATATAGAAAAAATAGTAAACCTTACAGTCCATGAATCCGCTACATGACCATCACCTAGATCACTTATAGTAGAAGAGTTACAACAATTAGGCCATTACAGGGCAACGGGATAAACTCTCGCTGCATTATTTCAGGTCTATTAAATCCCAAATTTTTACCAAGCTTAAAAATATTGCAGAAAAACAGGTCTTATTTACCTAATAAATACAGACACAAAGTGCTTCAAAAGTTATTCTGTCCCCTTCCCAACTTCTAAAAATACAGAGACTACAGCCTCCCTGCTGAGAGATGTTATACTTTTTACTGATAACCTCAAAATGAAACACTGCTCTGCTCCAAGGTCCCAGAGCTTTCTGAGCAGCAGCTGAAGTTCCTTCTTTCAGCTTTTATCTGAAGAATGCGTTTGTCAGGAGAGGTGAGAGAAAAATCAGTAGATTAGAAGAAGGAATAGACACAGGGTACCAGGAGAGGTAAACATTCTCCTCAATATTCCTTCAGCTGTGCCATGCAAAGTAGCACTCTATAACTTACAGGGAGGGATGAAAAGGTGTATGACATTTTCACCAAACAGGTCCAATCAACTACCACTACCGGTAATAATTTCCTTTGATATCAAAATATTTCATATACACCATGACCAAAAGAATTGAGATCATTTAATTAACAATTAGAAGGAAAACCAATCAAAACTTCACTAAGTAGTTATGTCACTTTGTGGCATGCAAACCTTCTAACAGAGCATGGGGATGCTTGAATTTAGCTCACAGACCTGATGTTTGCATGTTAAATGATACTCAAATCAAGGCATTTTGTCTCTCATCAGTAAGTATAATCCTAACGGATGGCAAAGAGCACTGATGGCGAACAAATGCTTCTCATCAAATGCAGTCACTATCAGCGTTTCAGCCCTAGCCAACAAGACATTTTGCACAGGCTGAAGTAACTATCAAATTGCAGGACTGGGAGAGAGGAAACAAGAAATGAGAGAACAATGCCCAGATTTTTGTGAGTGTATTAACAGCTACAAAACTACATTACAATAAACCCAGAATACACAATTTAACTGGCTCTGAAATAACTGGTGTTACAACTACTGGCATTTTGTATTAAATGAAATGACACTATTTGATTTGACTTAAACCTATACCCACCCAGATATGGCATTTTCAATGAATTTCTGTAAATAATACATTTTAAAAGTTCTTACTACTCCTGGAGGAATAGGATGACTTACAATAAAGGCAATAGCAGAAGTGTAGATAGAATACCAGTCTGATAAGGCAGAAAGATTCTTCACAAAATTAGTAACAGGTTTGGCACCTCTCTCTAAACAGAAACAGAGAAAAAAAAGTAACTGTTGGAATTAGCTGGCAGTGGTTAAATGACTTTTAAATTACAAATAACCAAATTAGAAAACTAGTAGGAATATTCAGGACATGTAATGATAAAAAGGCTTATCCAAATTAAGAAAATCAAACCCATCAACATAACTGAACTATTAGTTAAGGAATTTTCAAAAACTAGTGTTATTCAAGCAAAGGTGATGTATAAACTCTTCACTATAGACTTGCAATTCTTTGCTGCACAGAACTTTTGGAGGGATTAACTACGTTGTTTAACCTGCCATCTTGTACCCTCCCACCTTTCAAAATAATTCCAAAATCAGCTATCTGAGAGAAAGAAATACAACACATACTCAGGGTATGCATTGTCCATCCCCTCTTCTTTGAAACCATAAGCTAATAGACTAGCAAGCAAACTACAAGCAGCTCAGGCACAAGTGTATGAACACTATTACTTTTTGCCACTGGACAAATACTCTGTTCTCATTCATTACATGTTTACACATTCTAGTTAACATTACATTTTAGTTCAGAGATACCCTATGTAATTCAAGATTAAAGGCAAGGTTCTATCACTGCTCCTCTAAGTTACTCTGCACTCCAAACACTAATTCAGGATTGCAGAATCATTTCTGCTTTTGAACTGGCAGAAGTATTTCAACACATTGTATTTTAAAATGCAGGGATCCTCCCAATAGGGTTACTAAGAACTATTTTTACTTCCAGAAAATAAAATACTGCTAAGTACTTACTTAATCTTCTCATATTTTCAGTCAACCTGAAAAATAATGGATAAAAGCAACTTGATAAACAGCAGGTACTGCAGTTGTGTACATTTGGTCCCAGAAATACTGCTTACAGTTATAAATTAGATGTTTGTGCATAAAGCTTCCTTCTTGCCTGTTATGAAATGTGTTTCTACTAACTAATGCATCTTGCATCAGACCAAAAATTGAAACATAAAAGCTCTCCAGCCTAACCAAGACTTTGTCTACAGTATTCAAGAATCGTAAGACAGAACCTGGTAAATAATGTAACTCTTATTCTATCTCAGACGTCAGATAAACTTCAAATTTCAGGTTTTGGCCAAAGCATTCACAAACCTTTTGAGATGGTTCTGTACTTTCAGTTTTATTACTTGTTATGCAAACCCTTGCTCAAACCATGTAAAAGGCTGTAAAAGAGAAGAAAAGAGGAAAAAAACCCGCCACCTGTAAAGAAGCCAACAATTTCTTACAATTACATTCAAGATTTACCTTCTAGCACTAAGTGGCTCTTCTGTTTCCACTGTATTCTCTTCTGGCTGAAATCTGAAGTCCTCAACATACTCCCCAAATTTGTCACAAAACCACTTCTGGAGTCTTGAACAGACTGTGTGACTACGTTTATCTATAAAAAAAAAATACTAAATATCAGGATAATACTAGAAGACATCTTCCCACACACCATGCTTCATTGGGAAGAGGACTTTGTACAGTTTTCCTGTCCTTCACCAACACTCTTCATGGAAACTCACTGTGCAATTTGCTTCCGCCATCGCAGTGAAACCCTGACTGCACTAAGCTGGTAAAGTAAGACTAAAGGTGACTCCTGCTTTGCTCTAAGTACAGCACATCAAAGCATCTTATTACCTGAAGTACAGAGATTATTTAAACATCCTAACAAATGAGAATTTTTAGCAAATACTGTAAAAACATTTTCTGAGGTTTCCGTACACAAAAGACTGATGTAACACTTAGTGCTCCTATTGTGCTGAAGGGTAACTTTGAGAAAAGCAAGTGTAAAGCAAAACACTCCTGATCAGAGAGCAGGACAATCACCTTGCAGCCACACAAATTTGACAGGAAAGAGAGGTAGAAACTTAAGACTCTGCAAGAGGCATTTTTACTACCACTTCCAACCATTTATAGACTGTAAAGATTATATATGCATGTGTGTGCGTGTATATATAGAATGTGCACTTTCTTTTTTATAAAGCCAGGCTACAGAAATTATCCTGTATATGTCACATTCTATATATGAAATATATAGTCTTAATACTGCCTGGGAAGTCTTATATGGCAAAGTAATGAATCCAAGCATGCTTTCTGTATGCCAGTTTCAATGGAAAAATAGAACATGTACATACAGAAATAATATAAGGGTAAAAGCCTTACCGCAGCACAGGTGAGAACAAAACCATCGTCTTTTGCTTTACCCGTGACTCAGAAAATCACTGTCTAGAAGGAATAGACTGACTGTTCTTTGGAAAGGTAGGTAGGTCAGTACAGCAACATCACTATTCCAGGATCAAACTTAGTACAGAACACCATGAAATTAAGATATGATTAAACAGAGGCATGAAAGATTAATCAGCCAAGAGGACAACAAAGCTGGTGAAGGGACTGGAAAACATGTCTTATGAGGAACGGCTGAGGGAGCTGGGGTTGTTCAGGCTGGAGATGAGAAGGCTCAGGGGGGACCTCATTGCTTTCTACAGCTACCTGAAAGGAGGTTGTAGTGAGGTGGGGGTCGGTCTCTTCTGATGTGTCCATAGTGAAAGGACAAGAGGAAACAGCTTTAAATTGCAGCAGGGGAGATTCAGACTGGACATTAGGAAAATTTTTTTCACTGTAAGAGTGATTTGGTATTGGAATAGTTTGCCCAGGGAGGTGCTGGATTCACCATCCCTGGAGGTATTCAAGATGCATGTGGATGTGGCGCTGGGTGATATGGTTTAGTGGTGATGTAGGTAGGTGGTTGAACTGGATGATCTTGAAGGTCTCTTCCAGCCTCAATGATTCTATGATTCTATGAACTACAACAGCCAAAATGGTGCTTTTAAACATGTGAGAAAAATGTTTAAAAAAGTCTTTTCTTCTATAAAAAGGAAGTAAAAGAGTTAATGGCATAAAGGAGCTTATGCAGTTAAGAACAACATAGAACATGTTTTCTATGTATTACACCTGTTTTCTGGTAAGTCAAGGATCAGCAAGGCATGCAAGAATAATAAGTCAGGCAACAGGTTTTCTTATATTCCTAAAGGCTTTACAATACAAAATAAACTCCTTGCTCAGGTGTGCAAAGTCACCTACAAAAAGTAAATGCAGAAACATGTACAGAGAAGTAACAAGCTGCTCAAATTGCCTTTCATATTCAGCTTCTTCAGAAGCCTGCTTAACAACCCAGCAAGTTTTTCAGCAAGGTTTGATCTTCTAAAGATAAAATGAAAAGGGGAAAAAAATCCAAGTGAATTAAACTGCTGGTGCAGATCTGACCAAGATTACCTGTTCCATTGGCTTGTGCCTGTGGCTTTGCAGGTTGCTGAGCTGCAGACACCTCTTCCGTCCTACAAAGAAAACAGAAACAATGTGAAATGCTACAGACGAAGAGTTTTTTCCCTTTTAGGTAAAAGGAGCATCAGAACCTCCATGGTTTTCATAGCTGAGATAATCAAATTTTCACAAGAGAAAAATCAAACTTATGCCCTTTGAGAAGATTCAAAATATTCATTGAACACTGCAGTTCAGATCCAGGGAAATACCATCCACTGGAAGAAGTGCGGTTTAGCTGTTTCCTGTTACTAACAACTCAATTTCATCTTTCAAAGTAATTTAGTATAAAACTTGTTGCATTACTTGTGCCTTTATGTTGTATATTCTTTGCAATGCCTGCCAGAAAAACTCTTGGAGCCCCAACTTTTCCCACAGTCATAAAAGGGATTCTGTATCAGAAGCTGGTAACCACAATAATAGAACAAAGCCACAGTTTAACACATGAACCTTGAATTCTAACATTGTTACCAGTCAAACACCACATCTTCACAATGAGAAGAACAGGTGACAAGAATTATTTAAAATGTTATGTTGTAAGCTCTTGAAATGCGCAGAACTTTAAAAACTTGTAAAATTTAAGTAATGGTCTGAAAAATTGAGACAAAAATGTTCTAAAAATACATAGCAAGTAGCAGGCATCACTGGATTCATCTTTCAAGATCAGTCAAGAATAATATTCTCATCCATTAAAAGCGAACAGATTTTAGAAAACAGAAATGCTTTTGCCATTCCGCACATGTGCAAGGCTTCAAATTACATCTGCACTATTCAGAGCCTTCAACTGCCAACCTGTCTTGAGAACACTCCAGGCTTCAGTCCAAAAGTCTTCAGCCATCTATGTAGAAATCCTACAGAAAGACTTCTCTAATGAAGCAGCAGCTTTGACAACACAACAACACTAGCTGCAGCAAGCTTCAATCATACAACTCCCTGTCAAGTAAAAAGATTATTGCTTGAAAGAAAAACATGTGGGTTGTGTGATTTCATTATCACTCATTTATCAGACAATACAGGTGCTTTCAGATGTTCCTTTCATCTTTCACTCCACAGGAAGGGAACCAAGTGGAACGGAGGTCAGCAAACAGCGAGTGGGAAGAAGGATCCCACTGTACTGATAGTCTGCAGCAATATAGGTGGATATATAGTTCTCTCTCTTGCTGTTCCTCTAGAAAGCATGTTAGGGAAAGATCTCACTGTACTGTCTGCACATGGAGAAGGCCATTATGAATTTGTGCAGTCTGAACAACTATGACAGAGGAACTATAGAACTAATCACCTCCCCTCCTTCCTAAGCACTCTCTCTCGTTAATGAGCTTTCCACATTCTAGTTCACTTCTAAAAGGAACATTTAGAAACAATTAACTGATTTAAAATTATAGCCAGACATCTATCAGTGTGCAGTAGCTGAATTCAATGGTTTCTGCTTTCAAAGCCACTTGTTTTCACGCCTCTTCAAGATTTTTCCTCACAGCTTCTCTATTTGCAGCAACTCCTCTCTTCAAAAGTCACCTGAAATTCCACTGGTTTATTTTTCTAGCTAAACTTTAACTTTGATTTCTATGCTATTTTTCCTCAGTTTCTATACAAAACACGGGTTCCCCACCTAAAACCTCCTCTTATTCTTTCTCCCACACTCTTGCACCTCCTCCATTTCCAGCTCTGTCTCTCTAAAGACAAACAGAAATTAATATGATCAAATTTGCACAAACTATTACATAGCAGTGTCTTGATTTCCTCTATCAGCACATCAGACAGTTACACCATTCAGGTGGCCATTTTCATCCTCAGTCTGTCACTGCCACTATGTTTTGCTGAAGCTGGAGACACATTTTGGAAGACAGGAGGTAGTCATTCACAAGCAGGTTGATGCAAGCAGGAGCCAGTTACTCAACCCACTGCAGTCATGCAAAGGCACTGGTGGGGTGTCACACCTGAACGGCTCCAGTGACAGAGCCAAAATGGGATCCCACCACCAGCAGTCATCAGATCCTTAAGGCTGGGTCTTCCTCTGACATGTTGGGACATATTTTTGGAAGCAGTATTACTCTCCATGTTTCTTGGGAAAAAATTTTTTAAAATCTCAAGAAGCAATTCTGGATAGCAGCCTGACTGGGCTCCATCAGGACCACATGATGGTTTGGCTTTGGTCCTTCTTGGTGCTTTTTTTGTTTCATTTTTTTGCCAATGCCTTGCTTGCCATCTGCCTCTTACTCCTTCCCTGTGAATAACCTGACCTTTACGAATCATCAGGTTAATGACAGCTCATTACTGCACCTGTGAATCAGGTTATAATTAGCCACTTCAGACAGATTTGGGCCAGGAAACTCAGAACTCATGGTTTAGGCTTGCACACCCACTGGGAAGCTCAATCCCAAAACCAGGTCACGTTGAACCAGCCAGTATATTAAGACCACTGACAGAGGGAAGGAATTATCTTTTTTACAGCTTCTGAACCACTCTTCATGTCAGAGATCAGTTAAAAGGCTGGGAAACATAAACGGTCCCCAGAACAACGCAAAAGCCTGTGTTTCTATGTAGGCTTCCTAACTACAGCCTGCAGCAAAGACAACAAGCTGCATGAATTCCTCTGGGATCATGCTTTCCACTCAGAAAAAAAGTTGTGATTGGTAGTGCCAATAGATCCCCAACCTGAGCCTAGGTCATGTTTACACAACTAGAGATTGCACCCGTTTAAAAGCACAGGCTGATTAAAACAATTACAGCAATTACAGCAAATGGAGAAGCCAAACACAAATGTGCCAATTTTTATTTTTTATTTTTTAATATATACTGAGGTCAGGGAAGCACAGCTGCTAGAGCTGCTCATGACGAGTAGATGTGTAGCATTCAAAAATGACTAGCACACACTGTTGCAGCATCCACTCAATGCTGCCCCACAGAATAGCACCAAAGGATTATTTTTGTAGCTGCAAGTATGAGACAAAAGTTAAGGGAGCTTTGACATTGAAAGCCACTTACCTTAACGTTTTGGTATTGTGCGTCTTTGGCCTTGAACACAGTTGTGAGGTGAGGCACGTCTGAATCAACAGACTCTCCCCAACAACTGTGTGAAGACCGTACTAGCTGCATGCAATGGGTCCAGTCACTGCCAGGATGTTCTCAGACATATTAAAAGCAATTTTCCTACAGCCTGACTGAGTTCACAAGCAACCCATCATTCTTTTGACAGCTGTTGTGGAAGTCAGTCAAGGCTGTTTTATCTTTCTTACTGCTCAAAGCAGTGTGAACGTGTATGAACTTCCATCAAAAGCACCTCACAACCTCAGAAATGCAAAAATAAGCATAAAGGAGGTATTTCCACAGCCTAGTTTAAAGACTAATCATTCCAGTATACATGGCTTCTTAGCGTGAGGAGCTGTCACAAAACTGAGTTAAAAAGCCTTCATATGTTTTGCAACTCCTTCCCATTAAAATACAGCAAACATTTCAGAAGCCTTTGTCCTCCTCACTAGATACTCCCACATTTCACATGGCTAGTGTCATAAACTGGTAGTTTCAGAAACAAAAGTAAAGGTTTCAGAAGAAATATCATCAACCCAAAGTTGTACAAGATCTAAATGTTCACGGGCAGGAAAAAAAAAACAACAAACAAACAAAACCAAAACACAAAAAAACCCCACAAACCTCTTGACAGGAGCTACATTACAAGAAGCAGCCTGTCACCCAATCTACTAAGTTAAAAATAAAAGCATGCACAAAGTTCAGCCAGCTGGGTATGTCAGCAACCACGTACGGATGTCAGCAATGCCAGCACGGCACGGCAGCCGGGTGAGAAATTTTTGACCTGGGTCTTCGGTTCTTGCTACCTGTGTGGAGTCCCAGCCCGACAGGAATCCTCCCAGGAGGTGACACCTCCAGAAGCGCCTTCTCAACAGATAAATTAAGTCATGCTCAAAACATCACATGAGTGGAAGATGACGCCATTTAACAAGAGGCCAGGAAGAGTTAACCAAGATAAGTGGTACAAAAGGAATAGTGGTTTATGTAGAAGTATTGTCTGTTTTCTCTTAAAAATAGCTCACTATGATACTAATAAAAAGGTTTGCATAAGTCACAGCTTGTTGGTAGGTGTTGTTGCAAAACAACTTTTTTTTTGCTATTTTTTTTAAAATTCTGTGTGATACAGCTAGCTTACAATCTGCAAAATAATGTAGCAACAGCCCACAGCTTACACTAAACAAGCATTGCTCACACAGACTATTCCAAATTATTGATGCATTGTTCCACTAGCAAAGCGTCCTAAGCTTCAGCTGTTGTACCAAATGCTGGGCTGTCCCAAAGCATGTCTATGGAAAACTTCAGCTGAGGCCACTGTGTTTCCAAATACTGTCATACAGACCATAAACACCATGACAAACAAAACTAAATATCCTGTTCCTCCACTCCTCCCTCCTCCCTGCGAACAAGCCAATGAAAGAAGCCCATGCTCTTCACTAAACCAAAAACAAAAAAATCTACATTGTTAGCTCATTGTTTTCTTTTTGCTGAACACTTTGCAGCATGTATTTATATAGCTACATGTATTGATCCTGCCTGTATTTATATAGCTACATGTACTGATCTACTACACACTTATGAATGCTGCAACTATTAAAATAATTTCTTCTTTCTTACACCACAGCATGATTTGTTTTCATTACTAGTTCACTTCTGTAAACAAACAGGAGAGTACATGCAAACACATTTATATGCATATCTATTTAAATATCATATGAAAACTTAGCTAACAGAAGCAGGGCAAATTTGGTTTTGTTGTCAAAAGCAGGGGCGACTTTCTGCAGTAATTTTGCTTAACAAAATCAAGTTTTCATGAGGTGTAAATGTGGCCTATTATATATTTGATTGTGTGAGCCAACACTTTGCACATAGGTCTTAATAATAACTATTTTAAAATGTCTACAGAGAAGTGCCAGAAGATAAAAAGCAGTGAAAAAGAATTTCACACAATGGAGCACAAGTTAAGGAAAAACTGTAAACAACCTGGTTCTTCTTATTCTTGGTAGAAACTGGGAAAGTCTTCAAAGCCTTTTTTTGTTGTCATCTTACATCTACCTGACTGTCCCAAAAAGGCTGGTATATCAGGAAGACTAGCTAGAAAAAAACTAGTATAAAGGGGATAACTGGCTGAATGTAATCCCCAAGTGCAATACCCAAACTAGTGTAATGCTTAGGATATCTAAAGGGGAATACAGCAGACAGGTGTCTTAATTGAGCAATGGCATGCCTGCTAGAGTTTTGTTGTTGTCCACAATCCAACAAGACCTGGATGTTGACACTACTATTGATAAACAAAGACCTCCAAACTCTTCTCTCTGTAAAACACGTGTACTCATAAATTGCAGTGGGCCACATCAGACCCTGGGCCTTCCTCATGACTCTGAAACAGGGCAGGATGACGGGTACCTCCCTGCAGAGAAAGCCTAAGGACCTACACCAGTGTTAATGGTATAATCTATACTGTGCTCAAAGACAAGCAGGTGGAATTTGCATCTCAAATTACTTCAAGGCAGCAAGTCAGAGACAGAAGGTCTTTGATAGGATATTAGGAAAAATTTCTTCACCAAAGGGTTATCAAGCACTGGAACAGGCTGCCCAGGGAAGTGGCTGAGTCACCATCCCTAGAGGTATTTAAAAGACATGTAAATGTGGCACTTAGGGACATGGTTTAGTGGTGGACATGGCAGTGCTGGGTTAACAGTTGGGCTTGATGATCTTAAAGGTCTTTTCCAACCAAAATGATTCTATAGGAACAGAAGGCAAACAGATAATAGAAAGCAACTAGGTTTCCTATAAATGGCTCCTATTTCCATTGCTACGCAATACCAGTGGACACAAACTGCTAGCTTGACCCAAAAGGCATCTTTACACTCAGGGTAAGTACAGAAGGAAGTGGCAGGCTGGAAATACCTTGTATGGCATTGGGAAATCTCATAGCCAAGCACAATACTTTGCCTGTTTGTTCTTGTGTGTCACCCCTGTGTAACTGGCAGTGCTTATCACATGCAGTTACCAACTCAGCCTGCACATCTCCTGATGACAGTAGTTGATGGTGAACCAGATCCTACCGCTCAGCCAAGTAATCTTAGCTACTGCTGAGGAAGATAACATGGGCAAGCAGTATGCACGCAGTCTAGACCAACAAGGCCACCAAGCAGCTGCTATGGTCTTAAGATCTAGAGTCCATGCAGCTGGGCAGACTAATGGGAGACAACATCAAATGTGATGCTTTGCATCATCAAGGTGGGTGTCCTCAAGGCTGAAAGGACATAGGTGTAAAGGGAGGCATGGTTCCATTTGTCATTGCAGTGGCAAGGAAGGGTCAAACTTCACACATTTAGGGTCGTGTTGTGGTACTGAGATGTCCTTGCTGCTGCTGCTAGAACAGGAGTAACAAGGACTGGGCAGTCTGGAGGTGACACAGGTTTTGAAGAGGTGCATATGCAATGGCATGGCAAAGGCTCTGGCATTCACACAGTGCACACTGATAGCTTCAGGTAAGTGAGATCCCAGAGGTAGGACATCAGAGAAGATGACATGAAGCGTATCCCAACTACACAAGTGTCAGGACACCTCTGTAGCTAGGGAGGTATGTACAGTCACTCAGGTGCACATGGGTGTACAAAATGTACTTTTACAGGAAAACATAGGCAGCTTTTCTCTCTTAGAGCCCCTAACTTATCTTAAGAGAGCCTAGGCTGGGAATAGATGCTTTTACCAGAACCCCTCAGAGACGGTCAGAGATGTCAAGTGGCTTTCAGCTTTACAATGAAGATATTTATCTTACCTTGCTTTAGATATTTCTCTTACCTTGCTTTAAGTACTTCATTGACTTTTTGTTCTAGTTCTAATCTCCTCTGCCGTTCCTTTTCTAGTTCCTGCCTTAACGTTTCAGCATTTGTTTCTTCTCTTAGCTTCCTGAGCTCCTCCTCTGTTAATTAAGGGAGAAGAAAATGATTTAGTTACCTTGAAATATTTCTATAAGAAAATTAAAACCTAATTATGACAGATTAGGTGTGGTTTTTATTTAATCTATGCTATACCAAATAAATTCACCAGAAAAAAAACAAGTAATCAAGGGCTATAAAGACTTCATAAAAAGCACACAGCTGTATCATGTACAAAATGTTTAGTTACAATTGTTAAAGCATGGAGAAACACAATTTTAAAGTTTTCTTTTCAAGATGCAACGTATCAAAAATAAGCATTGGTACAAGCTACTTTTATCTAAATAAAAAGTGATGTAACCTTCATTCCCTAAAGAAATAACCAGCAGGAAAGGCTGTCTATTGCTAAATCCGGTGGTCTTAAGAAAAAACAAAAGTATCTGTTTTCTTCCCCCATGTCTATGGGTAGAAAAAACCAACCTACCAGATACTCACATAAAGTTATATGATGCCATATAAGCCTCTATTCATCGATTTCTGGCACCCCTGTATTTTTATGTAAGTCAGATGGCCACACTATGAACCTGAGTATCTTACAGTTTTAAGGGGTTATAAGATGAGGAAGTTCAGATTTTTACCCTTTTCCAAGGTTACAGTGTGTCTGTTACAGATACAATAACTTATATTTAATACATACACATATGTATTTACTTATGTAAGCACATACACACTCGCACAACTGTTTTCATAATAACTTAGTATCAACTATGCATAAGCCTTTTTTCTGGCTAATTAGCCTTGCTTTTTTGTCACTGGCAGTATCCTTGTTCATGACTTTACTTTACTCTAGAGCTACAATGGGGTCACTATCACTGATCACTTTTCCCAGATAGGTATAAAAGAGACATGACAGAAAGAAAATTGGGAATCTTTTTTTTTAAGACAAAAAAAAAACCTACATTTTGGTCTCTGGGCTCAATCTCAACAATAAATAATAGAACAGCAGGTGTATTTCAAGCTTAAAGCAAACTAGAACAAAAAATACTTGTTAATTCCACTATCAACACAGACACAGGGGTTCAGGCTTTATGTCAGTTTATAAGATTCATATACAGGGTGTTTCAAAAAGATGGACCCATTTGAAACAGGCTTTCA
This sequence comes from Aegotheles bennettii, assembly GCA_013398125.1. Taxonomy (NCBI): domain Eukaryota; kingdom Metazoa; phylum Chordata; class Aves; order Caprimulgiformes; family Aegothelidae; genus Aegotheles; species Aegotheles bennettii. The sequence goes on along the minus strand of VZRW01003486.1, from coordinate 83,643 downwards.
ATTGAAATTGGGTCCATCTTTTTGAAACACCCTGTATTAAGTTCTACCCCCCCAGAAACCTTGTCTGTTTCTTTTCACATATTGCCTTGTAAATCTTCGATAATCAGATAATTTTGGTCTCTGAGCCTCTCTGACTCCAATCCTTATGTGCTTTGAGAAAGTCTCAAGCCCTAATGCAAACCAATAAACTCTCCCTCTCTGCAGGAGGCTCTTGTGCAGCTTCTCCAATCATTTTATCCACTGTGTAAATCAGGCGGTGGTAGATTATCCGTATTCCTACAGTATTAAGAGGTTTAGAGCACAGAATTAGGAGAGACAGGGAAAAGATACACGGATCAAGAGGACAGTACAACGTGATGGCTTCCACTGTGAGGTTACAGGCTGAAATTCACCAAACTGAAAGGAGTGCTGTCATCTCGCCACTGATGCTTTGTTAATGACCCCAGAAAGAAAAGCTGGAGCACAGAAACCAAGTCATCCTCCAGAAACTAAAATTGAAATCTATCCCTGAGGACAGGATAGGGAACGTTCACTGTTGCAGCAGGCATTGCCTCTCCTGTAACTACATGGAAAGATATGGACATAAGGGCACACCTATAATGGAGCTGTTCCTAATCATGTGCCCACAAGGAATTTTAAATCCAACAAGAAAACTACATTTATAATTAGCTTATCCTACTTTCAAGGGGTCGCCTTGTTCCAGAACAAGAGCATGCACACAGCTGAGGGGAAACATCTGTTGCACTTGAAATGCACTGTAGTTTGCACGATATCATGTATATATCACAAAAAGTTCCAAAGCTTGACAAGGACGCTGTCCTCTGAAGACCATTAAAGGGAAAAAATTCTTCATTAAGCACTTTTTTTTTTTAAGAGGAAGTGACTATGCATTTTGTATACATAAGAAAACCACAAGTAGTGTAAATTAACCTCAATGCCCTTGAAAGTCTACTTTGATATTCCAGCTTCCTTAATTCCAGTAGTTCTGATTGCGCTACATCTTGCTCCATTAAAAACAAGACAATACTCCCAGAAACTTGGCCACTAGTTGAACAAGCACTGCCAGAGATGCAGAATTTATTTATGCAAAGAGGAGAGTTAAAGGGTACACAAGGGAGAACGATAGGAAAAAAGGAAAAACAGAAGGAAAAAAGAAAGGAGGGAAGAAAGGAAAAAAAAAAAGAAGAAGAAAAAAAAAGAAAGAAAGTGTCCTTCCTTGCTCTCCCCCCTGAAATAATCTACAATTTGGGCAAGCTGAAATGAATTTACAGAAGACATTTCTCCAGCCCTCTTCCTGCAGAACGAGTGAAGCTGGCTGGAAAGACTCACAGACCCTTGAGAAGAACCCACAAGAACACGTTACCATGGAAGTTTCATCTACTATGGCATCTACTAATGAGCTTTCCAGATGAGTATCCTCCTTGAAGACGAGGATGGAGTGCTCCTTGGAGTTCATCTTCAGACAATAAAAATGTAAACATCCTTCCCCCCTCCACACACACGCAAAAGGGTAAAACATAAAAGGTCAAGCTTCAGGTCCAAGATTAATCAGCTTCCGTAATTTTACTCCCAGGCACATCAACCTCAGCTCCCTACCTCCTGCTGGGCAAGAAACATTAAAATATTACAAGTGGCTCAGTGCACATCCTAACTGGACATGCAGGTGATGTGAGCAGCCATAAATGTGACGCGGTTAGAAGGGGCAAATTACTGAACAGAAGAAAATGTCTGCTGAAATACTGACAGAAAAAATACCAACCAGCCTGGGAACCAGAAACATTCTTGGGAAGTGCAACTTTAATTGTGTACTATTTATTACCTGTTCTTCTAAACTCTGACTTCTCCCCCAGGTCTTATGTCCTTTCCACCTATTTCTTGAGAACCACAGAGACTGTCAAAGACTTACCACAAATCTATCCAAAAGACTTCACGTAAAAAACCACTTTTTGATCCCAGACATTTCAAGACATTCTACTACTTCGCATGCCAGATGCTTGGGAAAGAAAAGGGCTTGCCTAAGCCATCACTCTCACAGCTCCACTTCACTACCTGTCTTTTCTTCTGTAAGTCACCTCTTCAGATCATGTCCTCTTTCATTCTTGGACTTCTACAATTGGGAAGCACAAAGCTCACCTGCTTAGGAGGACTACTCAGCGTTTTAAGAAGGAAGAACTTACAAACCTTCCTTCTCAAGCTTCAAACTCCAGGCTGACTGTCTAACCCTTCCTTTGTTTTGTGTGGTTAGGTGGTCACTTCCAAAACTGGCACCTGTTCTTTGTAGCTCTTCCAGAGCTGGACAATGAGTGGCCTGAAGAGTCATCTCAGCAGATAAGAGAGCAGCAACAGTGGGAAGAGGGTGGGAGAAGCAGCCTTGTTGTTGTGTTATCTGATCACAGTTTTAGAAATTCCTTCCTACTGTAACAATACTCAATACTCTTACCAAGATGATTCAGTATCTGACTATGTTTTAAGCAAGAGATCTTCATACTGTTTTTTTAATGGACACTGTATTCACATTCTTTGCTGGACAAGTAGGAATACACATTATTTTGACTTAAGTTCAGCAACCCTTTTACACCAACAGACTAAATCCAACCTATGTTCCTACTCATTAGATTTTTATTTTTCTATTCCCTTTAACTCAGGAATGCCACAAGTGAACTTGGCAAGGCATAATGATGGCTTACAGCATTATTGATCCCTCTTTTGCCAAGTGCTTCCTCAGAATTTGTTTTGGTAACTATGTTTTATGTGGACTCCATATTACACCATTTTGTTTTATAAAAGAAGCAAATTAAGGAGAGGTCCTGTTAAACGGAAGGCAGAAACTCTCAGATTTTGTCTCAGAGGTGGTTCTTTATGACTATTCAGACACAAAGATGAGAATAATTTTTCCTATTTATCTTGCCATAGGTATTTTATGAAGCGACACTGAGGAGGCTAAGTGTCATATATGAACATTTAGCAGCTGCATCAAGTGAGAGAGTTACTGAGCCCAGCATCCCATTTGGCAATGGTCAGGAAGAGGTACTCTTCCTCTGACATAAGAAGAGGGACTTGTGGCAGTACCCTCTGAACCACCACCGACCCACAGTGCAGGGACTTCCTCTGCCAGACACGCTGCATGGTGCTAAGGAGTGGAACAGCAGCCAATGTTACAGCATCACAGAAGGCATTATATAAAACCTACTCCCAATATATCATGATTACAGTTTCCTCTTTCTAAGAGCACAGTTTATGGTGCCAGTGAAAGCACCGGCTACTTAGAAGAAACAGAGCCATCTACAAGCTCTGATTCATCTCCACAACTGTTAGCAGTCAGTGTCACAGTGAAACTCCCAACAGCAAAAGTGAACGGCTGTCATGTTTTTTGTATCATGCAACAACTTATTTATTCAGTGTCGAGGAGTCCTAGACAAGCAAAGAAACAGTAAATGCAAAAAACCAAATCCCAAACTACCCCAAATACAACAACTCGCATATCTACTAGTACATAGGGGTCAAAACACATTGCCCACACATTCAGCCACACAACGCATCCTCAATGAACACTCAATTCCTTCTTCCTCCAAAACTTCCTTCCCTATTGTTCCAGAAGATCCATCCTGAACTACTTTATCTTCAGCTGATCTTTGTTCAGCTACACTTTGTAGAAAATAATGCTAAAAACATATGAAGATTTTTTTTTAACCCAACCAAAGTAAGACACCCAAATGCTAATCAGATAAGGGGGAAAAAAAAGCCACCAAAATCAAGTCAGAAAAAAAAACCAAACGAACACCAAACCTGAAGAAACAACTATTCAGGCGATTTTGCATTTGAGAACACCTTGCTTTGTCAACTTAAGGGTTCTCCCTTGCAGTCAGGCCTCTTGCTTGTTTACTTGAGTCTTTCATACAGCAAAAAGGGGGAAAAGATTTGCTAATATTGGTGTCATCAAAAGCAAAAAAAACAGACAGAAACATTAAAGATGAACTACATTTTATAAGCATGCACATCCCTTCTTCCTCCCTACCCCATTTTATATAGGCGTTTTGGTACAGTGGAGAAACGAAACAGTTAAACGCAAAAACCACATTTTCACCGTAAACTTTCTCCAGCTCAGTCTGGCTGACCTGCACACATCAAAACGAAGAAGTGATCTGTCATATTCTGAAACAGTCACGGCCGATTTGCCGAAAAAAACCCAACACAGGTTTGGCAGTTAAACAATCTCTCTTTTCACTCTTTTTGTTTCCGTCATCCTGTTGTGCCGCTGCTTTTTCAACGGCAGCACTCCTGCTCCAGTACTTACAATGAGCATAGCTTCTGAGGACCAAGTTTTGCCCTCTTTGCACACACCCACGTGGCAGGAAGCAGCGTGGGCTCTCTCTGCACAGACAGGAAATAAGTCAACCCTGATCCAGCAGCAGTGGAGGGAAGGCTGAGTATGAACCATCCTCCACCTTCTCAGTGGTACCATTAACATTCCCCTGGTACCATTTTCCTCACCTCAGTAACAGAGTCTCATGTGAGGTGTTCTTCTATTTCATGTGATGAGGGAGACTGATTTATAAAGCACATCTTATTTGACAAAGTCCCCTCTGTCATGCAAGCTGGTCCAGCCTCCTCTCTCACCATTCCTGTTATGCCCCACTTCGAGTGGGTGGGGTTAGAAAGAATTAGGATGTTATTACTGTGCTATGTACAGAACAGTTATGCTAACAACCAGTTAGTAACTTTACATTTACATATAGTGTTTTCAGATGAGCTTTACTGTGTTGTAACAGACACAGGATGATTTCCCCTTCATTATGGAAGGATTTTAAATTAAGCTTCCTGAAAATATGCAAACTATCTTAAAAATCAATAGCTTACTGAGACAGATCCTCTTCTCAAATCATCAGCTGGGAAGTTTTCTGTTGCTAGATACACTTTAGACAGCTTAAAAGTCATGAAAGGTACTGCTGCTCTGTGAATTTTCAGAACTTTCAGAGACTAAAAATGCCAGAAGAGTTGCAGAATCCATCTCAAATGACGGGAGCTGCAAAAATTTTGTCATTATTGCAAGAACTGTATTCACTCCCTGGTTTTGGCAGAAATGAAACAGCCTATAAACACTGAAACGAAGTCTGGCTCAGGAACAGCAGCAGGCTCTTCCAAGGCATTTGCAAAGGGCAGGTTCTACATGGGTCTCCCCAAATCTCCAGCCCAGTTACACAAAAGGGACAGGCACAGCAGTGCTGACCATTGCCCTGCTTGAGCTTTCACACTGACTCTGCAACCGATGAAGCCAAGTTGGGCATGCAAAAAAGGCAGAAGCAAGAGCACATCCCAACTACATAGCACAGTGTGTAGGTGGCATCTGTTCAAGCTAATCCAACACATCTCTGTCAGCACAGAGCTGCACTTTGGTTAATCAGCCCCACGAAAAGGCAGAGTGAAGGCACATGATACTCCTGGGTTTGGCCCTCCAGTGTTCTGGCATCTTCATGCTACCACCATTTATGTGCTGTGTTCAATGATGAGGGCAGGTTGCAGAAGCTGGGCCCAGAACAAGAACCAGACCAAGACTCCAGCCTGCTGCCATGCTGGCCTGGAGTCGCACCCTTTCCCTCTCCCCTTGTCTCGGGAAGCTTGTGTTCTTGGTAACCAAGTTGAGAGTAAGTGAACAACCCATCCTTCACCTGACAGAGCTGAGTCCTTGCAGATGAGAAGTGGAGATCTGAATCCTCCTTCATCTTTACTGAGGTCTCCTAAACCTCCTAAACAAGTGCTTTAAACTGCTCATGATTGCCGCTTCCAACAATGTCTCCAGGAAAACTGAGACAGAGCTTTGGAGTGTTTTTGTCCAGGAAGGCAAGACATGAACTCAATATAGATGGTGCATTCATGTAAGCATCACTGGGTATAAGCAAAACCTTTCCTACACCTCTTAATAAACTTTCCCTAGTTTTACGAGAAGACTCTCAGTCAGAACTCAGACCTAGAAAAACTTCTGAACAAGGCACATGCAAAGTTAGTACAAACCAAGTGAGAATTGCTCTGGTGAAGAGACAGCTCTGCAGCCAAGCCTAGGCTCATGTCTTTTTCCTGCAGCTCCCCCAAGCGCCCAGGGAAAACATTCAAGGAGATTCCCCACCAGTCAGGATATATAAACCACAGTCCTCATCAGAGGAACTCCACAAGGGCAAGGGCCACGTGAAGACTTCCCAGGAACACCACGTTAGCGTCTGGGGGTCCAGGATCTTATGCTGAAAGAAAGGAGGCCTAAGGAGAAGTACAGGGTGGAAGAAGCCCAGGGCAAGCTCTCCTGCCACAGTAGCTTCAGTGCTCAACATCATCAGCTCGCTTTAGGAGCCCATGCTGCAGCACCAGCATCCCTTGGCCAGGGTGAACCATCTAGCAAAGAATGGCTACTACGGCCCACAGCTGGTATTTGGGTGCCTCAGATATACACAGCAGCCAGTTACTCTCTTACCAGGGCCTTCACCTGCTACACAAGTCAACTCTTTATTCTGCTTCAAGATTTCTGAACCAGAGGTGCCAGGCCAGTAAGCAGAGAGCAAAACCAATGCAGTGAAATTATTCCTCTGCTCTCCTCCAGCTCTGCTACTGCAGCAGGAGTTTGACCCTTACGTCAGGAGAAATTACACCAAGGGTGTTCTGACACAGTTGGTGATAGAACTCTGACTCAGCCCCAGAGTAATTTGTTGCATACAATTACTACAGCTGTTCAAGGAGGTATTAGCATTTCTGTACAGAACACACCTTTGTAGTACAGATCTTTTGCTGGTCACAACCACCACCACCACACACTTCGCCTCTAAGGTTTGCCACTTTCTAACATCCCAGGACTGCCCCAGAACAACATATAGTTTTCTAGAGCTCTAGAGTCACGAGACCTATAATCTACTAGGTAGCTCTTCTTACAAAGAATCATTAGGTCATTTATACCAAGAAGCAGAAGCCAGAGACAACACTGTGGAATTAGTCATAAACAAGGTTTAAAAAGGCACATGAGAACGAGGAGTGCAGGGAAACAGAAATTTCAACGGGAAAGAAGCATACCCCCAACTTCTTTTGTAATGTTGGTATAAAAATTCTAACTGAAACCAACAGTTTTGTAAGCCCCTAGAGACTCCTGCCACAGCCTGCTGTACAGAGAGGGATGAAAAACCCTTGTGGGAGAGGACTTTATTTCCTCCTCAAGCTTTTCATCCGCACGTGCCATTTCTTCAATTTACCAATTCATGACTAAGCCTCTTCTCTAACAGTCACCTGGTTTGTTTACTCTTAGCTGCTACCACCACCTCCTGTTCCCTCAGCTGCTAAAATTAGCACTGCAGAAAGTTGGACATCCTTGAATGAGAATTTGCTAGTACTTCACGTAAACCATAGGATGCACACGTGCTGACAAAGCACCTTGTAGCACAGGGACCAGAGTGCTGGTATCAGCAAAACTGCCCTGCATAAGCAGACACAGACAGTACTGGGAAGAAAAGCAGAACGCTTACCTCAGTGAGGTGCAAACCCAGAAAGGTTTTGTCTTTTGTCATTGTTTTGTCTTTCAAATGCAAGAGCAGCAAGCACATCTTTATTTCTTGTTTAGATACACCTAGGTTTTGAAATAGAAGCACTAAAACCACTTCTAACCTTAGCATACCAATCTAGCCCCTCCAGTTGAGTAGCTGCCTCCCCAACCTGAACCCTCAGCTAGCAGCAACGCAGCATTCACATGCATGAAAAACGAAGTTATAGTAATACGCAAAGCCTTTTAGAAATAGATGACTCTGATGGCAACAGCTCCAAGGCAAAGTTTTTTCCATCCACGTGCATTCAGAAGCCCAGCAGACTAAGCTCTCTGCACTTTTCATTCAACAGGCACTCGAGCCTTGTTCTGCAGGAACTCACCCTGCTACCAGCCTGGCCAGACCCAACATGCACATTTTCAGCATTCCCTTAATACAGCTCAGAAGAAGCCATTAGATTACAGAGATTAAGACCATTCCCACACAGACAGGAGAAGCAACTTTAGCCCTTTTGGCTGGAGGAGTCAGATGATCCCTCCCTTGCTTAAGACGTCGTTATCCAAGATCCCTTCCTCTGTGTACTTCATCCTCCTGTCAGTCTGCAGCTTAAACCCCTCGCATTTCCAGTCACACTTTATTTGCATTTACAGGTATGCAACACACTAAGCAATTTGTCTCCATCACCACTTCCCCAGATGTTTAGGTTATCTCTTTGCTAAGGAAGAGATTCATCTGGCAAGTTACACGAAGATACTTTCTCTTTACAGACAACTGTTTGTCTCCAGTAACTATTTGCTCCAGTTGCTACAAGCTCCTCTGCAGCTTGTAGGCTATGGTTAGGTTCAGGATGTGTTTCACTGAAAACGCTACTGAGTCAAACTGCAGCTTTTACTTCTGCCTACTAATGGCTGAATGGGATTTAGAGAAGACTAGCAATTTGCCCTCCCTTTATCCAGGAACTTGCAACTGCAAACCCATGCTGACTTGTAGCTGTGTTGTGTACGTACACATTATACACCACATACAGCTGGGAGGAAATCTCTCTTTAAACCTCCTGGCTAATAACACACCTATACAAATAAGAGGTATAGAAGAGACAAAAATAAAGTTACAGCATGAGGCTGATAGTGATTAGAAAGCAAACACGTTAAAAAGCAAATTGATGGAAGTTTAAATGTTTCCCCCACTGCTAGGAGCAGTTGCTTTGACTTTTGCATACCTAGCTAGAGGAAATGGAGTAAGAGGAAGTGGTAAATGGTTTATGTAAAAATACAATTATAGCAAGGTGTCTTTAAGGAATTCCACAATTAAGAATAGTATGCAAATACAGCTGAGTGACTAGCCTTCTCAAAAAAACACTGCAGCAACAGGATTTTAAAAAATAATGAGCAGGCTTTCTTCCAAGGGTAGATTAAAGCAAACAAACCGCATATTTCAAGAATGTTTTTCTGCTCACCATCAGTTCACTTTTGCAAAGAAAAAAAAACAGCAAAGCTTTTCTAGTATTAAAAAAAGACTCAACATTAACTCAAAGAGAAGGAGGAAGAAAACAGAAGAATACAGGAATCATATCCAAAAAGTGAGGTCCTACCTCACTCCAACTGACAACGACAGTTACATATTTCAGCCCAAAATTTTGAATAGGGTGTAGGGGAGTAAGGGATAAGCTTTACTGCATTTATTTCTCTACCTGTTTTTGTCATTCTCATTTTTACATACAGAGTTAGAACCAACTTGCCAGAACAACTCTATAATTGCAGCTACAGAAAATCTCAGGCTTTGGTGAATATCTCCTGTCCTAATGGTAAGTGCTGGAGACACCTAGGACCGACCCACGCCACCCAGCTGAACTACCCCATTGGCCTGAACCTCCAACAATCTGCTCAAAGTTTACATGAGAGGGTGAGCTTCATTACCCTTTCCCTTGGAGTCTGCTATAAAGGTCTGTGCAAAGGAAAGACTCGGCTAAAAGCGGTAACACAGTTGATCAGAAGGTTTCCAAACTACAGCAACAACACAAAGACTAAAAATATTCACAAATATTCACAAAAACGTGTGCCCCCTGTAGTCAATGAAAGCACATACTAAGGACTGAGAATGGATTCACCATGGAAGTGTTTGGGAACCATATCATTTTTTTACAGCGAAAAGTATGTCCTAGTTCAAACCATAAATCACTTCTGGAAGTCCTACTGTTTCTGTTACACATCAGATTATCACAAATCTCCCATCTAGTTGGAAAAACAATTTGATAACAGAAGCTTAAGCAACATCTCTTCGGGGATGGAAGGAGTACATGGTAACACTGTACTGCACAGTTAAGTAAGAATTCAAATAAATCACTGAAACCAACAAGGCAAGTTAAACAGAGCTTTCAGTTGTTGTTGATATTCCTATCACGATACCTCTTCAAGATATCACTGGAAGCTGATAGTAGCTTGCTATAAATTCTTGCTCAGTCTCCCTTATCAGGCCTCCCTCTCCTACACACGGGGAAAATATCAAAAAAATACTGCCAAATTATAAACTAGTCACAAAAAATTAATTCCAAATCCTTGAGAATATGCTGGAGATAAAACACAAGTCTTGTTGTTAGATTATAATCTAGAAATTGAATAGAATCTATAGCCCTGTTATTTCTACCCCTTAGAAATTATCTGACAAGCTTTGAACACATAAAAACAAGAATATGCTGAAGTTCAAAAATAATCCATTAAAACGTCCATTCTGGGAAAAAACTGAGCAAGAATTCTCGTTGATTTATTGCAGAAATCTCTACTTCTATCAAGTTAAAGGAATGCTTGTCTTCCATTTTTTCTGGTTTTAACTATCCTTTCTTACAAGTCAGCAGCTCAGATCTGCCAAGTTAAAATCCCGTCTCATGGGTGCCCCTACCTGTACACACATACATACACACACACAAATAAGTAACATTTGAAATCCACAGATACTCTTATCTGTTATTTCTTACACCATTTACCAGTAATTCATATACTGCTAAGAGTTTGAGACATGTTTTAAGATGTATTACTTGTTGAAATAGCTGCCAAGGAAATGCATTGATTGGCCCTTCAGAAATCTCTTCTTACAATTACTACTCGACAAAAAACACCTATTACAACCACATTAAGGTTGAGTTAATTCTAAGATAAGCTGCAGATGTCAACATTAAGACTTCAGCTAAGCGGCTTTTGTCATGTAGTGAGGGTATGTAGTGAGGAATGCAATGAGGAAAAAAATAATCCAAATGACCCAGAAACCCTGGGAATGCTTTCAAGTTCCTCCCAGGGAATTGTCAGCCCACGTGCCATCCACACATCAGCACACCTCAAAACTGTGATGCCAATTTTTTGCAGTTTAGAGGAGCCTTATTTCACCAGGTTTAAACTATTCCTTTTCACAGAGCACTGATTTTACACTTACGTAAAAAGTGTTTTTCCAGTAAGGCTATTTCCAGGTGACCTTTGATCTCATTCAGTCTGTCAGATTCCGTCCTGTTAAAATCCTGGACTCCTGAAGCCATGATGATGGTCCCTGGACCAGCCTACAAGAAAGGCAGAACACATTGACAGCTCAGAGGCACATTTTTTTTTGCCATTTAAATACATCAACTTCTGGGGCAGTCAAGAAACAGACACGTGAGAAATATGCAAGTATCAACAACTCTGCATGCCTTTTATTTAGCATTAAATTACTAAAATAAATGAGTGAAAGCTAATCAAATGCACAGCATCTCTTCCCACGTGAGTTTACAGAATGCACTCCTGTAGACCTGAGTTAGTTACAGAAAATAAAGATATCTCCCCCCCCTTACCAGTTCTACTGCATCATCGTTTAGCCTTTCTTCTGTTGATTTAAAAGACATATTTATACTATCCCTCTCCTCTTCCCATTAAAGGAACGGTCAATACAACATACTTTATATATAAAATTGTGAAGCTAGCAAAAGTAATACTTTTCTAGATATTTACTGAGCAAAAAACACATATTTTATATTTTAATATCCATTTACGGAATGTGCAATTCTGAAGACCATGGACTCTGTGCAAGTAAGGGGGTCCGCCGCTTCCCCATCTCCAGCACAGCCCAGTTACTGCTGAAGGATGCTGCTGGTGCCCAGAAGCTCACTCCTGGCAGGCCACGAGAGGGGGGAGTCAGGAGATTGTGTGTCTCAACAGATTTACCAGCAACCCTCTAACAAACTCAGCACTAAGAAATAGTGTGGAACACAGGAATCAAAGAGCAATTTGCTTAGTTAGGATGAGCAGTGACAACCACCACCTCCACGAAGCGAGGACAGAAAAACCCCAAGTCCACACAGCAGAAGGCAGGTGATGTCTTTCCCTCAAACAGCGAGCATTTTCAGAGAGCAGGAGAAAGGGCAGGTGAGGGCATCTCCTGGGTAATGGATATTCAGGCACTGTGTGCAGTCCTCACCAGGTACAAAAAGTCTGTCAACGAAAATTACAGAAGCTTCTCCAGCAGCTTATACTCAAAGTACCAGATTACAGAAGCCTACGTCTAAGAAATGATCTCAGACAAAAAGGGATTTATTTACCTATCCTAACCATTCCCCCACCCTCAGGGTTTGAGCCCTGAAAACATACAGGAACTGTATTGCTTTCAAAAGTCTGCTCACATGCATTTAACCGTGACAGCTTAAATTACATACACATACATATATATATATATATATAAACTCAACTGATCTACAGGAGAGTTAATTAAAAGAGATTTTACATGTTTTAGGAAAGATGTGCAGAAAGCTCACTGACAGCAAAGTACTTTCACTGTTGGGAATGATTTGCACTTTTAAGATAAAACAGTGGGGAGATACCTATTAAACATCTGTTTTCTTGCTTGAGCTGAACAGATGTGAGTTTAAGTCCCAGAATTTGCCAATACAGGCAAATTAGCACTCTGTAGGCATTTACTGCATGATGTTTACCTGGCACGAACTCCCCACCTTGCTCAATAGAGAGCCAAGCAAAGATGCTATTTCCAGTCCCAAAAGCAACACACACCCACACACCACTCTGCCAGCACTGCTGGCCCCAAAGAGGAGAAGAAGCCGTTAGCTTAGCAGCAGCCCTGTGCTGCGCTCCGTTCTGGAGCTGGCATGAACTGTGCCATAGCTGAGACAGACAGACCCCAGGGCAGTCCTCACGCTGGGAGCTGCAGCACAGCATCCTCCTCCCTGTGCTCCACATCTTCCTTTCACTCCTGCTTTTAGCCAGAGAGGTGCAGCAAGACATGCCATTTGCAACCACTCCAGCCGCTGCTGAAGAGCTGCCCGTTTTCCGATGAGCATGGGATAGCAATTAACCTCCGTGTTGCTTTCTTATCTACAGAGCTGGGCGGTATTTATTTACACTGCAAGATTTAGTGTTGTCACTTGCCAGACACTTGGAGAGCCCCAGGGAGGATGGTGTGGCTGAAGTCGAACAGCAGCACCCTTACAACACACTCTACAGGCAGGCACCAGGAAAGTGTTATTTTAATAAAGATTGCTGCCCAGGCACTAAAGCGTGGCTTTCCATACTGTGTGTCCACATCTGGCACAAAGGGGCAACCTCTGCTCCCAGCATGCAGGAGTTCATACGGATCTGCCTGAGGAAACAGTGCCACTGCTTAAAAAGAAACAAATAGAAAAATAAATAAAATCATGTACAGGTCAAAGAGCAGGATGCTGTACTCAGCAGGAATGCACCCAGGGTCTGTGCATCGGCCCAGTGTTCAGACAGCACCCGGCTCCTGCCCAGCCGGTTCCTGGTCCCCAACCCCACACACTGTGACGGGGACAGGAGCACAGAGACTGCGGTGAGGGAGGGGAGGAAGAAGACAGGGGGTAGCAAATATCCAAGCATATTCAAGTTTTCACCATCACTGAAGGTACTCAAGATATTTCACTCAGAGATGAGCTACATTTCAGAAATTAAAGCCCAGGATACCTTGACCATGCCTCTTCGGAAGGAGGAAAAGTGAAGCGGTGCATAGCCCTGGGGACCATGACATGAGTTAACAGGACTCGTTCTGAATGTTTCTGAATGTGTGCATCTGCTAAGGCATAGGATCCAAGAAGTCTGACATCAGTTGACGGGTTAAAAAACAGGAGGTACACATCATTAGACTAACCACAAAAGGTTACAACGACCTTCTGAGTTAGAGAAAAAAGGAGGGGGTAGGAGATCCACTAAGTTAAAACATAAGGCTGCTTGCTAAGAATACTAGGAGCAAGATCATGTAATTATCATGCAACAAAATGATTTAACCAGAGTAGTAAGATACACAGTGATGCACATTTGGCAGAAAACAAAGCACCCAATTTCCAAAATTAGTGACATCATAAGGTATTAATCAATACAATTTTAGAAGTGTTCAGAAAACCGAGCACGTCCAGGTCAGTGGTAGGGGAGACATTTAAGCGGATGGTTCTTTTGTCCTAGAAGTTTTTTCCCCACAACAACACACCTCGTTCTGTCAAGAGGTGTTAACGGGCTGAAGAGATGAGAAATAAGGCCTATACATTTGCTGTCAATGGCCTGCCTCTGAATTCAGAAAGTACTTCTATCTGAAGCTAGCTAACTGACTCAACTCACAAATTAACAAAAAATTATCTTTCAGCAATTCCAGCATTAACTGGATAAAGGTTTCTCCTTTCTCCTGCCTCTGTAGGCTAGTGCTGGGACTCGGGCTGGATAACCCACACTGTAGATGCCCTTTCTTGCTTCTGACTCACAGTAAAAGCCTTGAAGGCTTCCACAGGTTTCTGCTTTTCCCTCTGCCTTTGACAGTATTTGACACAGAAGCCCTCTTACATTGGCAATCAATATTTCTTGGCAAGGATGGTGCAGAAGGCTTGGCAGTGCCCAGGAATCAGCAAAATGCCAGAGTTGAGCATGGAGTCACAGGGGTTAAAGGGAGATTTCCAACAACAACAAATCGCCTCTAACACGCCATCAGAGTTCAGAGCTGCTGCTCCAAGCCACATTCAGGTCCAAACCTGAAAAAACCTAACTCCCCACCAATGTGTTCTTCAAGCCACCTGTAGTTCACGCTTTTCGTAACAACACCTCCCAACCTGAGAGTTCTCTGCCTTCCCTCCCCAAACCTTCCTCATCCTGCAAGCCCTAGGGTGTTCTGTGTGCTGAGCACCAACACCACGTCACTGTACAGCCACAGAAAAGGTCTCAGTCACTTCTTAATCGAGAAGATGTGAACCTGTGCTCTCCATCTGCAGCACAGATCATCTTTAGCATCACACAGACACACAACTGGCCAACTCCTTTTATTTCAGATGCACAACATCGTACATGGATGATTTTTCTCTATTTATCCAACAAAATGCTGGTCTCATTTCCAGTTTTATAATTAACTTAGAGAGAAGCAGTTCTCAAACACGGAGGATGAGGATCAGTGAGGACATGGCATGCCAAGCCCAGGGGCATAACCATCCACCCAAGTCACTCCTCAGGGTCCAGTGGTGGCCAGGACACAACACAGGGAAGAGGTAGTTTAAAATACAAAATTTTAACTTGCACTCATTTGAGCAGCAAAGGGGGAAAACAAAAAGATTTCAGTAATACAACAAACTACAGAGCTTGTCTAGAGATGTCATAGCCTCCTGAGCTTCTGAGTTGACACTTCGTGTGCATTTCCTTATTTCAAATTACGGAAGGGTTCCCCGTGGATGCTGCACTTACCTGATGTAAGGAAAGGGAAAATCCAACAACATTGCTCAAGAATAAAAGCATCTGCATGAATAGTTAATACTTAGTAGCTGATCTTGGAAGCATATCCATATTAGCAAGCTCCTAAAACACAGCTACATTTTACATAAATTTAAATAAATCTAGTGCTAGCCAGGTTTAGAGACTTCAATATCTTAATGGTAATGTTTGCATCATGCTTTATACCTTCCAAGCATCATGCTTTCCACCTTCCAATCACTGTAAATGAGGTGATCAATACAGAAGCGTTTAAGGGTTTAATTGACACATTTCAGGAAGAGCCAAACTGTACAAGAATAGCAATTAAATTAATGTTTTCTGTACCACAATAACTCAGATTTAATCCTAGCATACTGGCAGGGAACTTGCATAAGTAGATTAGACTGTTTTCAGTACATGCCAGGTACAAAAGCGCTTCGACTTGTAATTTTCACTGCCAGGTTAGTGCAGAACCTCCATGGGTTTAGATGTAAATTTGTTCTTTCCTCCCTCTGCCAAAGGGGACATGATCCTCCTCTACATCAAGCTCATTTATATATCTGTACACAGTACTGACTGTTTTATAAAAACAGGACATTTGTCACATTAGGAATACCTAAATTCATCTGTAGCACAAAACAAGAAGACAGAAGTTAAAATGAGGCAAATCAAGCCAGAACTGGCAAATTCAAGGGTGGGCTATGATTTTCAGGGCCCAGTCATATCCCTCCCATGTGTTCTCCCCCCCGAACATTTGCATCTTAGCAAATCAAGTTGCTAGAGCAATGTTTTAATGCTTCTTTTAGGTGCAGAATTGTGATCTAGCAGGAAGGAACCCACGTTGCATCTACACAGTAAGAAACCGTGGTGGCACTTTAATTACTGAGGAAGCAACACTACATGAATTTCCAATGTCACAACAAGACAAATGCTAAAATGTTCACTATTAGGAGTAGGAATGGACAAGGCTACCCTCTCTACCTATTCTGCGATTGTGGTGTTTTTACAGAACAATGCAGAAATAACAGTGCTGCATACAGTGCTGAATGTCCTTGTTTTAAAAAAACCCAATCATCTTCCCTTTCCTCCTACCAAGAGGAAAGGGAAGAAGAAATCTGGAGGCCATTCAGACACAGCTACCTTGGTGATGATCTGATCACAGTGTCCAAGTATCCACAGGGACCTAAGAAAGTACCTGCAATCCAAGACACACCTGGTAGTCAGGGCACTTAAATGAGATGGGGGAAAAGTACCCACACAAGCAAATAGCTTGAGACCAAACTAGTTCAAATTAAGAGTGAAACACCTTTTGAACAAAAAGTCTTGGAAACCACTGTGGAGAATTCAAAGGAAAGCAGCAAATCCTTTCAACTCTTCTACCCTCCTACCAGGAGCTAGCTGTGTGCCTTACCGAAACACAAGATAGGATGTTTAATATTGATCTAAATAGGTAAAGCTCATAGTTTTAGTAAGATCCCTTCATTTTATGGATGGACAGCAGTGTTTAGTGGGCAGATGTCTGTGAGGGCTAAGGGCTAATCCCCCAAACTTCCCATCTGAAATTTATCCCCTATACATCAGACCTCCTTCCTCATACAAGTTTGCTTTATTTGCTCGCATCTGTAACTCTGCTATTGTTCTTGGGTTGTTCAGCATTACATTGGGTTGGGAGCTTCCAAACATCATGAGCAGGGCAAAACAAGGCTGATGCTGTTGCTGCTTTCCTCTTTCTCTCACTCCCCGTTTTTAAAGAACTACACTCAACTGCATCCCAAGGACTTAGATCATGACAGCCTATTTAACAGTATGTAATCAGCCAGGAAGCAAAGTGATTCTCTTCAAATTACCTTCTCAGCACACAGAGCTCAACCATCTGAAAAAACGGAGATCATCACCACAGATGTGTAGCTATAAGGCTTATAACTACTCAAAATTGTAAGTTTACCTCACTATTCCCTCAGCCATACCATCCTGGAGCTACTATCCTCCTAAAGAAATACAGAAAACACTGTCTAGGGTTTAAGACAGATCTTTGTGTAGACTCTAGTTCTGACATCCAGATCCTTCCACACATAAAGATAATGCCTTAAATTTAAAGAAAATAAGCCAGTATTTACCTACAAAAAATTCAGAAAACATCATGTTGGAAGGGCAGCAGCACAGATTAGTCCCAATACATACAATACAAATAAAATTTGTCTTAACAAATTACATGTCTTCAGTAAAGTAAGAGCAAAGGAAAGGCATTCAACAAACCTCCCTTGTCTGAGGAGCTTGAGGATTTGCATACAATTGACTTTTTATGACTGAAAAATGTTCTGTCATTACCACTTGTTTCTTCCATGATCAGAGGAAAAAAAATCTGGCAAAAGAGTTCCATATAAGCAGAATTGTATGTGATACCATAACAAGCCCACTTAAATTTAAAAAACCTAATAGTTACACAACAGGATACAAGCTGCCAACCCCAAAGGAGATGCTCAAGTGTGTAAAGTCCAAAGTTTTTTAGTTTAACACTTGCAGTGACCAAGCCCTGTGCTTCTAGAAACAAGCTTTCAGACAACAGCTTGACCACATTTTGGGGATAAAAACTGCCTGGTGAGTTTCCAAATAGGGTGGTACAAATTCTGACTTCCAAGTCACATTCTAGAATGCAGTTAAAAGGACAAACCATACTTCAGAGATTGTAGCACTCCAAGCTCAAGGATCCCCACCCATTTTTTAACAGTTGAAGTAGGATTGGGGGGTTTTTTAACCAATATTTTAACTTTTCCTGAAACAGTGTCTTTTAAAAGGTAGGTCTGTTTGGGTGCTTCTGCTTCCAAGCACCAAAAAATTTTAGCTCCTGAAGAGCCTTGCTCACCTCCTGCATAGGTTTAGACCAGCTCTGTAGCATGGAAGCACTAGTGGATACAGCAGTGAAGAACAAGGTGGTGTGACCCTCTAATGAAGCCACCAGAAGTCTTAGCCCTACAGTCCTGGCCAGTGACATTTGCGCAGACCTGAGCTCCTCACACTGAGAAGAAGTCTTCCCTTCAGATCTGTCAGATCTGATCTGACTTAACAAAACAAATGAAAAACAGACAGCATTCAGAAGCACAGACAAGGTTAACAAACTTGCCAACCCACAACATCTAAACTCAATATTAGGGACAGGGAGTCCTAATACTGAGAAATTAATTGATCTTTCCACAAAATAGAAACCTATTACTGGAACATTACTTCCCAATCAACAAATCTTCAAGCGTTAAATCCAAAATATAGGGACAAAGAATTATTAATTTCTGTTATTTTTCTGACTGACAACTATATAAAACATAATATAGCGATACTTAAATCAAGTACTTACAGGGTCTCTCAGCTCTTCATTGTCTCGAGCTGACGTTCGAGGTATTTTCACCGGGATTTCATCTCCACATTCAGTGTCTGAAGCATTTGGAGACTCTGCTAAATCAAGGAACTCATCTCTCTTGTGACCTCTGAACCTTATTTTGTCCAACTTCTTTAGCATGTTCAGCACTGCACTCTTCTGCTTTACCTTAACATGACGATTGGAGTCTCTGCAAGAAAGAAGGCATCGAGACATCAGACCTTAGAAAGTCTGCAATAAACCTAAATAAACACATTCTAATAACTACTTCTAACCACTTTTCAAGGGCCTTCCTGCCACTGGAGGGAAAACGTGCTGCAGCCTAGCTTTTTCACAGGCATGTTTTTCCACAGTATAACAGATGCACAGTTTGTTTTTCAGTAGTTGATGATTTACCATCTTCCCCTACTATTATGGTCTCTTTCTCATGGCTATTTTTAAAGCAAGTCAGAGTGGGCACAAACTAACTACCTGCACTGCAAAAAACAGATTAGGAAGTCAGTTCCTAACCGGTTACTTGAAACAGAAAACGTTTAGCTGATAAATCCACATTCTTGAATTTGCTGATGCTTCTAATCAAAGACATGAAAATCCACTAGGCTTCATAACCAACCTTTAAATTCCCAGGAAAACTGGAGCAAAAGAATAGGGAGGCTCTCGTATCTCCCTACTGCTTCAGGCTACAAGAAAAGAAAATACCAAGGGTTTATTGAAGACAGCCACCAAACAGATCCACACAGATGATCCCACCAAAAACTAGAGACTGTTGAAACTGACCATAAACCACACTCAAATTCACTGCCAAAATCATTAAAATTACCACTACTGACCATCTCATCTATCCTTTGCTAGATGTCTATTACTCCCTTTGAGAGGCAAAGAAAAGTCACTTTATTAGTGATGCTTTCACATTTTTTTTAAAACCACTATGACCAAAATTTTACTGTAAGACAAAGAGCACAACCAGTACTTTTGCAGAGCATGCAGGTCCCCCTGCATGCAGAAGAATGAGAAATGCTCAGGGTGTTTCACTTCCAGAGACAGTATTTGACACGAGCAATACTTAAATTATAAATCATAACATCGTGGGCTACACAGTTGCTCTATCACCTGACCCCGGGAGGGGGAATCAGGAAAAGGAAAGGAGACCCCTGGGTTGAAATGAAAACAGATTTAATAGAATAATAGTAATGATCTAATACTATCCCCAGTGTGCAGCCATGGCAAACCCAACCACCCCCCCACCCCCCTCAGAACCTCACAACTTCTCAATTTATAGTGAGGGTGATATTTATGGTATGGAATACTTGGGTTGGCCAGCTTGGGTCAGCTGCCCTGGGCTAGGCCCCTCCTGGCCCACTGCACCTGCATGGTTCAGAACTAACCTTGACCTTGGTGACTACAGAAACCTGCACACCAGAGCATCTGATCTCTTCTGTTCTCACAGAACTGGACTCCGCAGTTTCTCAAAACTACAATTTCTCTGAACAGAAAAATGATTTTAGAATTCTGTCCCAACAAAACCAGGACACATAAATTGTACTGAGAGAAGCATTTTGCTTTTTAAAAGACAATACAAGAAGACTGAATTAATATATGTAAACTCATTGTAACAGTAGCTTTCCAAAGAACCGCACTGTATAATTTCTGATTAAACCAGACCTGCTGAATCTGTCCAATTCAAGGGTCTACATGTATCACACTACCAGAGGTCTGAAGCTCCATTTAAAAAAAAAAAAAAAGTTAGTATGTTGATCTGCCATTCCAGCAGGCTCTGGCATTTTATAACAAACCAGACACGATTTTCTCTCCTACAAACTCTGTTCCTCAGCTCAGAGCATTCCCTTTGGAGGGTGCCACAACACTCTCCCAAACGGACTTCCGCAGTGGCAAAAATTTATTTTGAAGCACTTGTTTGTGTTACTATCCTTTTTTCCCCTGTGGTCAACACTGCCCTCCTCTTCACTGGAAAGGATGTTTAGCTTCACAGCACATCATCCCAGGCACTGGTGCAAGACAAAAAAGCAAAAGCAGATCTAGACATGCGTCACTTCAGGAGTATAAATAAAGGGTAAGGAAGAAGAACCTTTTGCTACTGGCTCCCACAGCCTTTGTACTCCAGGCAATTCTCACCTCATAACACAAGCCTCCTTTCAACAGAGCTCTTCCTCTTTCCCTGCGACTTCTCCGCTTACCCTAACACTTTAGCAGCTACTATTCACACCAAGTTCAAACCAGACCATTCCCTCCAAAATCTGCCTTAGTTTCCACCTCTGCCAAGGTTTATCAGCACCCTTCACTTAAACACACAAGTTGTAAACCGGTATAAATCCCCTGTAGTGCAGCTGGCAAAAAAACCCAAACCAAAACAAAACAAAAACCCAAAAAACCCACAAAACTCTTCCTTTATCAGAGATGCTTAAAGTTGCAGCCCCGTGATTGATATTTCACTTAATGAGAATCACTTGCAGTAACTCACACCAAGGTTATTTTCTATGAACAGCTTTTCTTTGAAGTTCTATTACTTGTCAAAACCAAGTTTAAAATAGAAACACTTCTTGCTCATTCATTGACTATTTGATGAAGAAACTTGTCAGTATCACATCCAGAAATATCTCTAGGCATTACTATTAATAGCAAATAGAGAACAAATGCTATCAGGGAAGTTTAAACCTCTGATAAGCACCAGCACAACTGTATCATGCTCCCTCCCATCTCAAAGATCTCCATCTATGTTCAACCAGCTTTACATACCACGTAAGTCAGACCTACAGCAAAGCAGTTGCAAACCAAGCCCTGTTTGTTCATCATCCATGCTGTCACAGCTAATGAAGTTACACATGAAACTACACGAAGGAATAATAAGGATGGTAGAGCGCTATCCCTTTTCTGGTCGGCACTCATCAGCCCACACCAGTAGAGGACACATCCCAAGCCTTCTCCAACCCTCTTATGGATGGAGCCATTATCTCAAGGCTGCAGATAAGCATTGCTGTCCTGGGCAGAATCAGGAATCCTCAGTGTTCTCCTATTAAAGCCACATTTGTCCACTGCTCCCCAAAGACCAGCGCTGGATCTGGACCTCTTTTTATAGCCTGGCATATTTAGCACTTCAACAGACATCTCCAGATCTGAATTTGGTTTTCCCTTTAGCGTGGATTCACATTCACTTATCGCACAAAGGAAGTGAGAAGCAACAAAAATATCTCAAGACAAAGCAAACTCCAACTCTGCCCTTCAAGCTTTGCCTCCAGGCAATGAAGAATGAAAGACCAATGAGGTCAGTGAAAAAGCCCAACAGGGTACCTGTCTAGGCTGGGGCACCATCTGGGAACACAAAGTCCTAAACTCCAGCCTCCTCCTAGCACACCTCGTGCATTTCAGCCCCAGTCACAGAATAATCTGGCCAAGAGATGCACCCATGAACACATTTATGGTATTTTTACTAGTAAAACAGACACAGCTACCCTTAAGTGTGTTACTTACTACCTGTTCTTTTAAAAATGCAATTATTTCTTTAAAACAGGAACAGATCACTCCACTGAACAGAGTCAGCTTAAATGCTCTAACAGAGGCTAGCAAAAAGAGATGTCAGTGTCAACACTCCTTAAAGTATTCTTCAGCAGGTTGGCCGTTCAAAGAGGAAACAGTAAAGAATCATGTTCCTAGGCATTTTTTAAGTCCTTTAAGGACAAGAAGCTGTTAATATAAAAATATCTTCTCAGTTATAATTTAAAAATAAGATCATTTTGTCTAAAAATTCTTTTGAGTTCACCAAGCTCTCAGATGACTTACAGTTACATTAGATTAACCTAAGCAAAGACCTGAGCTTGCCAACAAGCTCCTACAGAAACTCATCATCTGGCCTCCAGCCAAACGCACCATCTAAGACAGGCTTTTTATGTCAGCAGCCTGTTCTTGCAACTAGCAACTTTTTGGAGAGGATAAAGATCAATAAATATGGTGACATTTTAGCAGTTCCAGGCTCACTAGAAAAAAAGCTTCTCAAAGACTTTGTATTCCAATTGGCTTAAGACAAATTTAGATACGCTCAAGGAATAGAGACAGAGGATATAAAGAAGGCA
The DNA here is from genome assembly GCA_013398125.1 of Aegotheles bennettii. Taxonomy (NCBI): domain Eukaryota; kingdom Metazoa; phylum Chordata; class Aves; order Caprimulgiformes; family Aegothelidae; genus Aegotheles; species Aegotheles bennettii. Next base: position 60,968 of record VZRW01003486.1, on the reverse strand, counting down.
GAGGTGCTGAATGCCTTCTTTGCCTCTGTCTTTACTCCTGCAGGCTTCCCCCAGGAGCCCCTGATCCCTAAAGCCCCAGAAGAAGTCAGGATAAAGGAGGAGACTGCCTTGGTAGATGAGGATTGGGTTAGGGATCAGTTGAGTAATCTGGACATCCATAAATCTATGGGTCCGGATGGAATGCACCCAAGGGTGCTGAGGGAGCTGGCAGAGGTCATTGCTAAGCCACTCTCCATCATCTTTGGTAAGTCATGGGCAACAGGAGAGGTGCCTGAGGACTGGAGGAAAGCAAATGTCACTCCAGTCTACAAGAAGGGCAAGAAGGAGGACCCAGGTAACTATAGACCGGTCAGCCTCACTTCCATCCCTGGAAAAGTGATGGAACAACTTGTTCTTGGCACTATCTCTAGGCATATCAAGGATGAGGGGGTCATTAAGAGCAGTCAACATGGCTTTACCAAGGGTAAGTCATGTTTGACCAACCTTATAGCCTTCTATGAGGAAATAACTAGGTGGATAGATGATGGTAGAGCGGTAGATGTGGTTTATCTCGATTTCAGTAAAGCATTTGACACTGTCTCCCACAGCATCCTCGTAGATAAGCTGATAAAGTATGGGTTTGGTGATCAGGTAGTGAGGTGGATCAAGAACTGGTTAAAGGGAAGAAGTCAGAGAGTTGTAGTCAATGGGACAGAATCTAGTTGGAGGACTGTGACTAGTGGAGTGCCTCAGGGGTCGGTACTGGGACCGGTGTTGTTCAATATCTTCATCAACGACCTGGATGAGGGTACAGAATGTATCCTCAGCAAGTTTGCTGATGACACTAAACTGGGAGGAGTGGCTGACACACCAGAAGGTTGTGCTGCCATTCAAAGAGACCTTGATAGGCTGGAGAGTTGGGCGGGGAGAAACTTAATGAAATTCAACAAGGGCAAGTGCAGAGTTTTGCATCTGGGGAAGAACAACACCATGCACCAGTACAGGCTGGGGGCTGACCTGCTGGAGAGCAGTGTAGGAGAAAGGGACCTGGGGGTCCTGGTGGACAGGAGGATGACCATGAGCCAGCAATGTGCCCTTGTGGCCAAGAAGGCAAATGGCATCCTGGGGTGCATTAGAAAGGGGGTGGTTAGTAGGTCAAGAGAGGTTCTCCTCCCCCTCTATTCTGCCTTGGTGAGGCCACATCTGGAGTATTGTGTCCAGTTCTGGGCCCCACAATTCAAGAAGGACATGGAACTGCTTGAGAGAGTCCAGCGCAGAGCCACTAAGATGATTAAGGGAATGGAACATCTCCCTTATGAGGAAAGGCTGAGGGAGCTGGGTCTCTTTAGCTTGGAGAAAAGGAGGCTGAGGGGTGACCTCATCCATGTTTACAAATATGTAAAGGGTGAGTGTCAGGATGATGGAGCCAAGCTTTTGTCAGTAATGACTAATGATAGGACAAGGGGCAATGGTTTTAAACTGGAGCATAGGAGGTTCCATGTAAATATCAGGAAAAACTTTTTCACTGTGAGAGTGACAGAGCACTGGAACAGGCTGCCCAGAGAGGTTGTGGAGTCTCCTTTGCTGGAGACATTCAAAATCCGCCTGGATGCGTTCCTGTGTGATGTACTCTAGGTGACCCTGCTCTGGCAGGGGGGGTGGACTAGATGATCTTTCGAGGTCCCTTCCTTTTCGAGGTCTCTTCCTTAGATTCTGTGATTCTGTGAATCTTTTGTAAAATGCAAGATCAGAATCTTACCTAGAATTAGCTTTATTGTAAATTACTATAACTAAATATCAAAGTCGCTTGCTTCATCATCACTATTCAGCCTCTCAGCCTCTCCCAACTACCAATCCACATCCTGGCCTCAGCTGGTTTAGCTCCAAGTTCTAGGCTCTTTCTAATAACTCTCCATACCAACAACACCAAAACCAACATGCAGTTTTGTGCATGCAGAGCTTGGAGCATGAAAACAGACCCACATCTCCTCCTGCTTTCCCACTAACCATAAAAAAATATTAAGTTATAATAAAAATACAACTATTTTAACTCCATGTGTTGTAAACACCCTCATTTCCCAACTCTGTCATACATGTGAGAGTAACTGTTCTCACTACCATACAAGCAAGAAGCTGTAAATAAGAATTAAAACTGGTATCACACTTGCAAATTATATACTTGAGCATAATAAAACAAAATCTGTCCTCCCCAGTCCAGTTTATTTCTGCATACAAACACCCTACCCTTACTATAAGCATCAGGAGATCTTTTCCACATTCATCACTGTGACAGAAAGTGCTGCAGAGCACAGTAAGGCAGATGCTGACTCTGCAAGGCTGGTTTAGGTCCAACTTCATTGCACCTCAGCCAGATCTAATAATACTAGCAGGCCCTCTGTCATAATATAGTAAGTATATATTACATTAACATGCTTACAAACAAGGCTATTCAGGCACTCAGGTTTTTAATAAGGTGGCTTTTATTATTTCTCTCGTTGGAGTAGCAGAGGTCAAACCAGCAAAATTAAAACAGCAGCCTGTAAAAATTATCCTGAAGTCCCAAACCATCTAGTAGAAAACCAGGCAACAGTTTATGTATACAAGGCGTGACTAATGAAAAAGGTCTTTATTTTCCACACTTAAAAAAAAAAAACCCAAAGTAAAATAATCTTTAAAGGGTTTTTTTTTAAGTGCCATTAATATCTAGTTGCTAAAGCAAATTCCTCAAGGCAGAGGTTTCATTCCTTTTACAGAGGGCCAGAGAAGAGATTACTTTATTTGGACCCAATAAGAAAACCCTCAATTAACCCCCAAATAACTGTCAGACATTCAGTTTAAGTGAATATATTAAGACCCAAAACCTCAGACCAACATATGCACACACTCCAAAGTTATGTTAAGTAGAGAAAAATCAAGTTTGGGATGCAAAAGGAGTAAGGAACTCAGGGAAGGGCAGCACTCAGTGCACTGCTGCTGCCTGCCTTAACTCATCTGAGAGTCTGCTACGAGTAGCTTACAGGTTTTGGTTTTCTGTTGTTGCATCTATTTATTACACAGAATATGCTGAATCTGAGTATGTGGCCCGGTAGAACAGACAGAGATTGAGCAGCTAAATGTTCCTGTGTGCTTTGCCAAAGAAAGGACTCTGCTTTGCAACAGGGCAGTTCTGTTTTCCTTAGCTGTTAACAAAACACAAACCCAATATACAACATCAAACAGCATTGCTTCAGCAAGTGTTCATCTGGAGCCTGGGGGGAAGGAAACAACAAAAAAACCACTAAAACATCATGGATTAATTTAATCTCAAACCAAAAAGGCCATGCAAGGGTATGACACAGCAAAGTATCCCTTTGCTAGAAAAATGGCATTTCAGAAAGCCGAAGATGCCATTGGAGTTGAAGCAAATCTAGCATACCCCTAGTTCTCATCTTTACACTCTACCTCCTTCACACTCTCCTTTCAGTGTCAAAATGCCTCTCTGCAGCAGTCTGAGGCAAGAGCTCTGGTACCTAAGAAAAGCCAGGCTGTGTGTGAATGAACAAATACAGACACAGTGTTGACACCTGGGTGTTTCGGTCTTGTGAGGGAGGGACGTGCAAATCGACAGGGTGGAAAGTATCAGGATTGTGCTAAGGTATTCATTACTTCTTCACTGAAATGCTCCTGCATATTATCCTAAAAGAGTTGAAAGGAGAGCAGACACATAACAAGATACACCCAGGCCATCCACATACCAACTGATACTGAAAACAAAGCCTGGCATGGTTTTTTTTGTACATGTCTAACTAGAAAATGTGAGTACGCCTAAGCCTACAACAGATTGACTGTCTAGCTCTATATACTGCTCTGTTCAAAAAGTTCCCTCTTGCTACATATTTTTTCCCTCTAATTTCTCATTTTAATGGACAGAACCTCATCTCAAGTCACTGTCTGAACATTTTGTACATATTAATATTTAAGAAACTAAGATCCACTGACTGCATTTGCGAGCTCCTCATCTGCTCAGCTTCTCTTATCCCTCTGCACACTTCTCCCAAATTGCTCTCCAGAAGGCTCACGTCTGTGAAGAAAGCCAAACCTTACCCACAGCGTCTCTTATTGAGCAACAGGGAGTGGTTTTGTATAGATGAAGCTGGCATCTCTCAAGAAAACGTCACATTAAGTGCAACTCAACAAGACTTTTAAGCACACAGAAGGGACACAAACCTCACTCAGTGCAACCCTTTTCTTGAACGGCACCCATGTGAGACATCACCCAGGACTATCGCAACATGTTAAATTCTCTGTATAGAAAGATGTCATCATTTCTTGTGGGAAAACAAGAAACAGCAATACTTCGGGCCAAACATCCAGTTGGACTGGCTAAGAACAGCTTACAAACACTCTCCAAAAGTTACAAATGTTGCGCAAGTGCCCTAAATTTCCAACATCAACAAACACTCTGAAGGCTTCACCTTCAGAGCTGAGCTCTCCCCACACTCGACCCATCACAGGATCATCCTGAAATTAGTCACCCCCTGAGCATCACAGTCTGGTAAAGTCTTCCTGCAATTATGTCACCCTTGGCCCCAGGGTCACAATATGATGTAATGCACATACACAGTAAACTGCTTTCTGCTTTTGAGTAACACCTACTGAAAGCTCCCAACCCTTTCAGGGTCAGGAGTCCTTAAAACTCTAGGGACAGACGAGACTAGATAGGGGTAGACTAGGGGGATAGACTTTGTTTTGCATGAGTGTTTTGCATGAGAGATGAAGTTACCAGTTAGGCTGCCTATGGGGTGGAGAAATATTATGCTTAGTAATTCAGGTTTATTTTTCCCTTGAGTTTGAAGGGAATGAACAAAGAAAATCCTACCAGAATCATCCCCTCTGTGTTACAGACTGCTGGCAGAAGCAACACTTGATTAACACAGATCAGAAACAAGCAGGAAGTTGTGCTTCAGTGTTGCAGGCCTAATTAGATGTAGCTATTAATTAAACATCAACTCTGAAACAATTTAAATTGTCCACTGACTGAGGGGGGAGGGGAAAAATGTGGAAAGCTGTGTAACATGCACTATGGTACAAAACGGGGTCTGGAGACAGAAGTTCCACATACCCATCTTGACTGCCAGTGGTGAGGTTGTCATGGCAACATAATGCAGCTTCATGAATATGCATTACACTAAAATCTATTTTTTTCCCCAAAAGAGACTAACGTGTCATTCAGCTCACAAACATGAAGCTGTCTGGGAGACGAATCAGGGTTGTACGATAAAAGTGCCTTCAAAACCTTCAGCTTGGCTGCTGCAGATAGGAGGGTTTGGGGGAAGAGAGGAGACAATATGGTGGCATGGGGCTGTAGGACTCTCTTCTGTACCTGCCTCAGCCAGAGGGTACTTCAGACATATTTGGCAAACATTTTAAGGCAGAGTTCCCAAAATGAGCTGCTCAGTCACTGCAAAGTTTCAGACCTGTGTAAGGCATCAGCCTTAATCACTCAACCACCTGGGGACAGGCCCTTCAGCAAGCCAGAGGGGGTGGCACCTCCAGTGATCCTCCATGGAAGGACAGAGACAGGAGGAGCTGCTGCTTCTACTGCTAGGGACAATGCCCAAGCCAGCTGAAACTGGGAAACCTTGGCTTGATCATCACTGCAAAATTGTGGGTGGAAGGGCTCACAAAAAAAAAAAAAGGACCTAAACCACACACTTGTACCTATACAGGTCACAGAGCAGCATGTCAAGAAACCGAGGGCAGTGACTATTTCAGCTGAGTAGCTGTGGGAGTTGTACTTTGTACTTAAATTCCCCACTTACTATCCCACTGGAAACATCACACCTCCAAAACCACATCCCTTCCGCAAACACGTTGACACCCTACACATCTGTCTCTCTTTCATCATAAAGCCTAAAATTAGCAACCTTTGTTAAATTAATTCCTCTGTAAATTGGTAAACTGGGAATTTTAACTTCCAAAATGGGAAAGTTCTTTTTTTCCTCAAGACACCTGTGTGCAAAAAAAAAAAAAAGTGAAACATTTACTATGTCATCTGAAGAGCAGCACCAAAAAACCCTGCAAGAGGACTTTGCCTGCAGAGAGGAGCTCAAGCAGCACCAGTTCAAGCCACGGGGCAGCAAGCCGTTGTTCTGCACTGGTGTTTGCCAGCTACTCTGCCTGGCAGACATCCTGTGAAAGGGGCAGCATATCGTGATAGTGATAAAAGCCTGTTGCCCTCCAGGTGAACCTCTCCTTTCCTGGTCACCCACTGGGTCACCCTCCCATCCTCCCTGCTGCCATCTCAATCCCATCCAAGCCCAGCCAAGCCTGAAGCCCACTTGACCACAGGCTGCCATCAAAGCAAGCAACCCTGTTCATTTCTGCCACAGCCTTCATGTCACTTGACCACTCATGCAGTTCACCAGCTCATTGCTGATATAACTAATTTTTGTTTGTTTTCTGGCAGTCAGTCTAACAGGAGCTATGCAGCCTCACCCGTGGCTGCAGGAGCAATCAGAGCTGTCGTGCCTCCCTCACAGAAAGTGTTTCTGGTCGTGGGCAGAGGAAGAAAGCATCCTTTTACAGCAGCCACCTGCACTTAAATCAGGTTAAACAACTGCAAAGCCTCACCCTGACAGTGTTTGGAAACTGCCATAAGGCACATTCCAGAAATCAGTCCCACGCCAGTGCTTCAGTCCCTCCTCTGAAGAATGGGGGACGAGCTTGTCACAGCTCGGTGTGGACAAAAGGCGTTTTTCTGCTTCCTCACTCTGAATTTTGTCAGGGCGAAGGTGGGAAGATGCACATCTCCAGCTCAGCGAGAGCCTCTGCGTACAAGGCAGCTCAGGCAGCTCCAGTCTGACTGGGCCTCACCCAAGTGAGAAGCTGGGGCACAGGGGAAGCACTGCCAGAAGCAAGCACCACAGCTCCTGTAAAAACAAAGGGACATGGGTGTGACGGATGGGGGAGAAAGGATGGGACATGTCTAACACAGGGTACGATTCAGCTATCGCTGTGTGTATCTCCTCTTCCACCGTTCAGATGGAAGTGTAAGAAGTCTAGCTTGACAGAGCACTCAGAATAAAGCTGGTCTTTTACAATCTGCTCTAAAACAAACATCTGAAGTCAGAAGTACAGATACTAGCATGGAATACTGTATTCAGACTAATAAGTGTTATTATAGAAAGTGATCACTAAACTGATTAGAAAGCGTGAGCCTTGCCAGCCCTTAAGAAGAATTTTAATTCTACCCCTTCAAGTAAAAAAAGTGCAAGTTATTGAGATCAATGTAGTTGTACTTGTTTAATGCTGACTGCTTTTTTTCATAATCTCAGCTGCATATTCATAATCTCTGGATGATAAATACAGATAAATCAGAGAATGCAGATAGTGCCAAAAAAAAAAGACCCTGTGGAAATGAACCATAATCCACGATTAGAGAAAGACACTTCGAGAACAGCCTTCTGAGGTCTATGCAGAATGGCTTGGACCTAGCAGGTATTTCTTTGAGTGCACTCTCAGCAGCGGGCAGGTACTTCATCTGCTCATAGTTCACCCAGAAACCTTCAGAAATAGAACAAAGGTATATAATGCGGTCTAGTTTTAAAGAATGACTATGTATTTCCTTTTTTTTTTAATAAACATAGACTTCACCTTGCTACTCACAAAAAAAAAAAATAAATAGAAGAGCTAAGAGGTAGACATTTGAAGTTGGACACAGCTCACAGCTACCTAACTGTAGCCTGCCTAATCTCTGCTGACCTCCATGTAGTGCATGCACCCTCCCTGCACCCCACTGAGAGCACGCAACCCCTCTCTGGAAGAGCAGCCTGCCCCAGCCCTCACCAACAAACACCTCCAGCGTCATGCCTAGGCAGCTTGCACGTGTGAGCAACACTTCACACATACCACTGTGCCAAGCTACGAATGCTTTACGGTTTCACCGATGGCAAGACCATATAGAAGAAATTGTTAAAGCTACCTGTAAAGCTTATAGCTACCTATAAAAGACTACAGACCTACAACTGCTGCGTAACACATGCAATGGTAAAATGAACTCCCCTACACATGAAAAGCCAAGTGTTTGAGATGTGCTGACTACAGAAATTACTGAAGGACACAGCCAAGGGAAGGAATGGAGGATTTTACCGAACAGCAGTAGCTCTCCAACCACTACACAGACATAAAAATAATTTTAAGGAGTTAAAGATTTTTTTACCTTTTCCCCTCATGAGTAAAGCTGTTCCAACATTTCTGGCATATGAGGAAGAACTACAAAGATTTAGCTAGCACCTGACAATTACAACCACCACTAAAATTAAGAACCTTTAATTTCCTTCCTATATACTGGCCTTAAACTTAGAAAGAATGTGTATAATACTCAAATCCCACACATTTCTATGCAAGAAGCAATGCTGCTGCTCATTCTGTTCCTTCTCTCCCCAACAAAAATCTGAAAATGCTCCTGATGTTGGTGCTATGGAGACAGAAGGGACAGGCTAGAAAAAAATAAATTACAATAATAAAAAAACCCAACGTGTGGATTGTGCAAGTTTGTAGTGTTGTAATTTCTCATCATGTCTTACAAGGAGCAGGTGAGGGAACTGGATTTATTTAGCCTGGAGAAAAGGAGGCTGAGGGGAGATCTTACCACTCTCTACAGCTCCTAGAAAGGAGGTTGTAGCGAGGTGGGTGTTGGTCTCTTCTTGAAAGTAACAAGCAGTAGAACAAGAAGAGATGGCCTCACGTTGTGCCAGGAGAGGTTTAGATTGGATATTAGGAAAAATTTCTTCACCAAAAGGGCTGTCAGAAACTGGAACAGGCTGCCTAGGGAAGTGGTTGAGTCACCATCCCTTCAGGTATTTAAAAGACGTGTAGATGTGGTGCTCAGGGACCTGGTTTATTGGTGGACTTGGCAGTGCTAGGTTGATGGTTGGACTCAATGATTTTAAAGGTCTTTTTCAACTTACATGATTTTAAATGAAGGGGCATGAAGTATTGTGTAAAAACTTGCATAATGAATATGTAAAAGGATACTGTGTGAAAGACTGCTCTGCTGCCGAGCACACGAAGGAGGGATTTATAGGAATTACATGAAGGAGTAATGGATAAACAGCAACTTCCACACAGTAAGTTTGGCTTTTGGCATCAGTTTTATTTCTGGCACTGTCTGTACTTCACAGCCACTTGTAAAAGCCATGTAAACTATTCTTTGAAATCTTATCACAGAGTCAAAAACTCAAGGTCAACCTCCCACTAGACCAACAGAAATGTGAACAGCAGCTCCACGGGAAAGCAGCACGCTGGAAAGAAGCCTCCTTCATCCCACCCACACAGCTTGTCAGAAGACGAGAGGGATATTTTTCTCCACATAGCAGAGTCTGGAAATAGCAGAGGAAGTTGCATGACGCAGGAAAGCACCAAACTCGTCCTCTAGGTATTGTGGACCCCTCCTCCATTTCTTTGGAGTGCAACCCTTTATGTGAGTCCATCTGCACTGTTGGCACATTTGCTATAAACAGAGCTCAACCACAGCACCCAAAATGCAGTTTCGAGTTCTGCACTGCAATTACTTGTTTAAATAATTTGGCTAGTTACTTGACTTCTCATCACACACTGACATGGCAGGCGCAAGGTTGAAAGGCTCTGCTATTCAAGGTGATCTCTGGTACAGGAGCAAACCCCTACTCCCTCACATTTCAAACCGCACCATTGCCTCTGTGGGTTGAATATCTGCTCTCTCTCCCCACACTTACAATAGTAATCCTGAATTTAAAACAAAACAAAAACAAAACATAAAACCAAAAAACCCAAGCTGGTACAGCCACACCAGGCAGCATTGTATCCAACCCCATGAGAAACTAAGGGGGGCATAAGGAATATAATCACAATCCTGTGAGTTAACTCTTTTGTTTGGTGAACTGCCTGGTTATTCTTCCATAACTGTAGAGCTTTTATTTCATGTTTTGATTTTAATGTGCTCTGGACAGCAAAAATAAATGGAACTCTTTGCTATTAAACCAGATTCTTCCAGGAAGCACATGTAGTCTGGGCACCTCTTCTACACTTTTTCCCAATAACCTCTGTACATAGCAGCAACTTCTGTTAAAAAAGCCAATTTTGGTGATACCTCTCACTGCTCTAAGTAGAGGACAGAAGATGGACATCAGTCCAGCCCAGGAAAAGGCTGCACTTAGCAGTTGTTACTGGTTGAATTAGGAAGAAATTCCTTCCTGTGAGGGTGATGAGACACTAGAACAGGTTGCCCAGAGAGGCTGTGGCTGCCCCCTCCCTGGCAGTGTTCAAGGCCAGGTTGGATGGGGCTTGAAGCAACCTGGTCTAGTGGGAGGTGTCCCTCCCCATAGCAGGGGGTTGGAACTAGATGATCTTTAAGGGCCCTTCCAACCCAAACCATTCTATGATTCTATTAAATAGGCAACTGGTGGAGAAATGTGAACGTGAGGCTGAGCAGAGGGTGTCCCCCCACCCCACCCAGCAGATGGGGGACAACAGTGTGGGTCTATACTGGAAAGGGGAATAACCTCAGCAAGAATGACAGAGCCTGCAAGTCAGACAGCTGTAGGGAAATACAGGGGAAGGATAGAAAAGGAAAGAAAAGACTTTACTCCAGTTAAGTTTCCCATGCGTTCTTGTCTTTCCTCCCAAATCTTATTAGTTCATGAAACCCATTTCATTTTGCAAACAAAACCAAAATAACTCATCACTCAAAACACTCAACAATGCCACAAACGAACTGCAGCCAGCAATCGTAGTCCAACTCGTCTCCAGACGCACACAGAGCAGCTCAGCTGTCCACCTTCAGCAGCTTGGCATACAGAGCTGCATGCGTGATCGATGGAGGAAAGGGGAGGAAGGATGGACATACGCAGCCCAAATTGCTACGGGTGATTTTGAGGCATCCTTAAAGCATGTGTTGAGTTGAGAAGAAACTGCGCAATTTCAAGTAAACACAGAAATTACATATTACATGAATCTGTAAGGAAGGTATAAGGCCTCTTGCTAAGAAGTAAACAAGCCAGCTTAGGCTACTACCATAAACTAGCCCAGTTCTTACTAATTTGGCCATATTTGTAGGAAATCAGCATTTTAATAGTGCTTGTTATATCTTATTGCTTCATAAACTGCAGACAGCAAAAAAAATATATACATAGGAATCAACAACTGCATTTTTGAAGCAGCTTGAAACAACGGGAACAAGACACCTTAGAGCAAGTCTTTAAATAAACCAGGGCACATCAACATACCCAGCTCCCCTCCTTTGCTGAGGGGGAGCCTGCTGTTAGCAGCATCACCAAAGCGTAGTTACATGCTAAGTGGCATTTCTCCCAAGAGAAGGCAGCTCCTCTCTTGATAGAGCCATATGAGCAAGGTTTCCACCGTGTTTCAACACAAGATGTACTGGAAACAAGGAAGAGTCAGAAAAGAAGTCTCTGCTAGTTTGGTTTTTAGATCCCAAACACAGGGTAACCATGAATTCACTGGTGTTTGCACTTAGTGGATCAGCTCATCAGTTACTCAAGCCTGTATGAGCATTCTGATCTACCCTACTTTTTACGTGCTCCATGTCAAAACAAAGTATTTTCTCATCTCAAAATGTCACAAATACACTACAAAGCCTGCTAAAATGATACAAACCCAACAACAATAAATAGCAACCTGGCACATCGCTCAGCCTCCAGACTTGAAATAGCTTTAAATTAACACAAAGATAGCAGGACAGAGAGCTTAGTAATGAAGTGAAGAAACCAAGGGAAAAGAAGTAAGATTATTTCAGTCATCATTTCAATCAGACCAAGCCAGCTATAGGATGGCATTTATGTCTGCCTCCGAGACTGGGATGAGGGCCAAAATTACACAACTCAAGCTGACAGATTTATGCCACAATGGCACTTCAGTTAGCAATGATAAAGGTCCAAAGGTCAAAGCACTTTACAAAAAAGAGCCACATACACACACTATATCTTTCTGAGCAGTTATGGGTGAGGTGGGGAAGGAAGGGGCAGAGAGCATTCATTATTCCTCACATGTACCCACCTGCCCCACAAGCCACCGTAAAACCAGCTCAGCTGTGTCCATTTCAAGGCTTCTAAATTAACAGGGGAGATTTCTATAGAGATCTCACCTTTCTTCCTCCAACCACTCCTAAGAAATGGTTTGTTTTTCAAGTCAAAGCCAGAGAGAAGCTAGTGGTGCCTCATGGCAAAACTAGGAGCGTCATGAGCTTAAGCCCAGAGACCACCCACAGACCTGGGGGAAGAGCCTGGGGGAAGGAACAGAAATGAAGGCAGAGAGCAGTATTTTGACACTTCAATCAGCCTCTTAACCAGGACTTCTTCCAGCTCTAGCTTATTCCCAATTACATCATTAATAGTCAAATATTTAAAACTTGGAATTCTAAAAACTAAGCTATGGATTTGACTTCTCAAGAAGGATCCTAGAAGTTTAATTACCAATCCAGCTCAAATTCTAGTCTGGGGATACCAAGCCTTCTGTTTACACTACATAAATGTTTTAACAAACAGAGTCTCTCAAAGTCATGGGAACTTGGAATTCTGTGACTTTTTGCATTAACGACAGAAGCACACTGAAGACCGCAGGACACAATCAAACCACCAGCTAGCACTGAACTCCCCCTAACCTCTGGTTTGCTTATATAGTTGCCATCGATGTAAAAAAACACACTCATCTTAAAAAAAACAAAACAAAACAAACAAACATTATACCACATTATTCTTGAATATTTTAGGGATTCCAAGAGGCTCCCATCTGTGCCCAAAAGCAAACTAGAGTGCATCAAATTTGCTTAAGTGCTGGGGGAGAGGGGAGGGAAGGAAAAGAAAGATGACACATTTGGATTTCTTTGTTGTAGGCATCTGGTGCCTTCATCCAGATGCAGTATCAAGGCAGGCTGACTAAACTTGAGCAGGGACTTGGATGGCTGTAAATGGGAGTCTGTTCTAAGCAAGACCTAAGGCATGGAAGATGAGATGACAAGAAACAGGGACAGGATGTCTTTAGGGTGAAAAGCTGTAAATAGACAATAAAGGGATAGTTCATATCCTACTGACACTCCTACCAAACCCTTCTATTTATTGGATAACACAATACCTTCAGAAACTAGACAGCAGTTTTACTCAAGGACTGTTCTGGGTTTTTACTGCTGCCCCACAGCACACCAGAGGTGTCCGACCTCCAAGAGTGGTATTGCAACAAACAGACTAAAAAACACGCCCTGCTACAACTTCTCCTTCAGAGAGGCAGCCACACAACCCAGAAGACATGAAAGCGTTATTCTGAACTAGAAGACCCTTTTCCAGTAAGTGGGAACGTTTCTGGGTATCCAGGAATCACAACAAACAGAGATGGGAAAGCTGGGTTCAATTCCTGTGTAACCAGCCAGAAGAGCTCCCACATGTACTAAAAAAAAAAGTCTTTGGATTTGGTATGTAAGTTAACAAGGCTACAGAAGAGATCAGACCATTTCACACTGGCGTTCCTACATACAAGGGTGCATACCAGAGCACGCAGGGGACTGAAGAAGCTGTCTCCCTTCAGGAATGACACGACTACTGAACCTCCCGCAACTGAACACCTTTAAATAAAGCAGACTGGCTACCAGGCAAGCTTTCCTTTCCACATTGCCAGCCAGAGCACTTTGTTTCCCCCAGTGACAATACTCGTATTACTAGTTGTGACTACATTTTGCAAAAAATTTCCACTTTTAGAGTTGAATCTACTGGTTAATCTTTATTTGAAAAGAAAAATAAGTTATTTAAAACTATTATTATCAACTTGTAAGAAAGAAAATCCACATGCTTGTAGCTAGTCCACTTCAAGAGCTGGCCTCTGGGACTTCCTCCACAGTTCCAAAACACCAGTGATGCATGTTTCCTAAACACAGTTTCTCACCTCACGTTTCAGATAACGAGCAATCTGTGGTCAGACAGTCATCTTCAGAGTCCAACCCCTTCTCAGTGTTTCCAGTAAGTAGATCTGTCTTTACCTACTTCTCTTCTGACTATTACAAGAATGCAATATTAAGTTCATAGTAATTAAATCACTGAATTAAAAAAGGCTCTAGAAAATGCCAGTCTATGTAACCACCAACACTTGGTTCAGCTGGAGCTTTTGAGAAGGGAGGAGAACGCAAAAAAAACCAAATCACCACCTTTAAAGCAAACAGACACTCCTTCTTGTGTCAGTCCATGCAGTGCTTCCAAAATTCAGCCAACACAATTGTTCAACAGTTAAATACACACAAGAAATTTTTTGTGCAATGAGTGAGGTCTGCTCTACGTTCGTATTAGCTCTTAGATATTATGATGAACTTTTAGCCAGCTGAGAAGAAAGCCACCTTCGGGGTAAGATAAGCAGATGTAGTTTGCTTCAGACAATAAGGAACACTAACTGCATGGAAAGATTTTCCATGATTTAACAAAGACAATAAATCTTCACCAACAGTAGACTAATGAGTCACAGACAACAGCTTAATAGTTACAGCTTATCTCTACAGAAAAAAATATCTATGCAATTTCAAAGTATTACCAACAAAACAGAAAATGAGTTTTCAATTAACCCCATAGTCTCCAACCAGGATAGCTGTATGCACCCAAGTGAAATCCAGACACTGCACACAGCCAGGCTCACATTCCACCAGCAAAACCGGACTGAGAATGCCAGTCATTGTTTCTCATTCAAAAAGCATATGCTGTCCCTGCTCTGCTTTAACGGAGGACTGCCAAGGGCCAGAGAGCTTCACCAGGCAAATTCAAACTGCCAAGCAAAGCGAGTTCCACATTCCTCCTGTAAAATATTCCAAGAAACAGTATTTGTGCCTCACTTGTTTTCAATGTGTGTTGTAGAGGGGTAAGTGATTCAGCATAGAGGAAATCGTGGTTGGCAGAGCCCTCAAACTGGGGAAAGGTTGCTACCAGAAGAAACAGGAAAGAAGCAGAAGTAGCGTTAGAAAAAGTATATTTGCTGTAAAAATGTTTCCTAATACAGTTTTATAGGGAAGTCAGAACTGACTTTGGCTGGTTATTCCCACTACTGAAAGCAGAAACAAGAGCTGTTGCATGTGCATACGTTCATCAGTCCGATAAGCAACCCCACTGGGGAGGGAAGGTAAAATCTTTCAAAATAGGCCCAGACCCTTTTATAAGCACCAAAAGCTTTATATTCAGAACGTTTCTAGTTCCAGATAATCTGGTAGAAACCACAGTCTTCATTTCTGCAGAGTTTTGCAAACCCTGGACATTAATTACTGCAAGTTTCCAGGAAGCTCTTACAGATGAAGAAAATCTCATGGAGCACAGCACCGTGTAGCAGCTGGGACTTCTCTTAAAGCATCTGTGTGTCCAGCCAGATGCTCCATGGCTTGCTAGGAAGGACATTCCTCATTGCATCATCCCAGGTGATCCCATAGAGCATTACGTTTTTGTATAAAAGCTGTTCTCAGACACTTGGCAAGAATTTTTGAGTTGCTTTGTATTTTACCCTTTAAGAGAAGCATGAAGATCTTGGATAAAAGCACTGCAGAAGTGCTAAGAATTACAAAATTAATCAAGCTGGAATAATGCCTAGAAGTGGTTTAATGCTTTCAAGAGTCAGACTACACAAAAAGCATAGTTATACAGACTCCACTTATTCTCACTCCTTCCGATGACACGATCCTTGCAAGATGATATAAGACTTAGTCTATGGAGCTGGTGTTTACTATTATCTCATGATCACAGTCCAAAGTCACCCTAATATTAGTCACAACAAGATGCTTTGGATGTTTTGCTGCTCTCAGCTCCCACACTACACAGCTACCTTTGCCCCATGCAAACAGGATGGCAGCTGCTGGGAATCAAACCTCTCAGCTACACACAGCAAGATGAAGCAGCCAGGATCTTCAAGGATGGTACACGCAGGCAACTCCCTCGGCAATACTCCCTGTCTCACATGGGAAAAGGTAAGCAAGAGGGAAGATGAAGAAAATCCCAAACCCGAAAGTGATTTCAGAGATAGGATCCCAAACTACAGGACATCTTGCAGCTTGATTTTGAATCGGGTATCTAAAGTTGTGTTCATCGAGGGCCACATAAATGCAAGGAACATCACACCCAAAGGTACACAGCATTTCATCTTTGGGTGCTGAACACGCTATTTTTTTCCCATTGCAATGTTGTACCTTGTTGCAACAGTTACACATCTTACAAAATGTTCAGAGGCCAGGGTATTGGTCCTTTCACCCCCAGAACAGGGTTATGGGAATTTTCAGACTGGTCCCTTCTTTGCTGCTCAGGCGGCTAAGACTCAAATTAGGCACGCCACCTCTTCCAGTCAACACAGAAAGCATTAACTTACCCAGTTTCTGGCAGCATGTTGTCCCTGGAACAAATGCTAATATTGTTAGTGGTAACACTACTACAGGAGCACCTGGGAAAGTAGCTTGTGCCCAAAGCACACAACTATACAGCACCCTAGACTCAAATCTGGGGAAAATTACAGGGTTTAGATACCCACATCAGTCCTAACATAACCAGGGCGGATCCTGAAGCTGTCCAGCTACAGACATCAGCTGGCTCTAGGAAAAGCAAGATGGAAAGAAAAAGAATAAATAAAATATCCTCGTCAGGCTTATAATGGACTTCAAACTACGTTTCAAGAGATTCTTCTCCAGAGGCTTCGCATTTCCCCATCCCTATGGCTGACACACTGCTTAAATACCGCTGATGGTTATAAACCCACAGAACTCTGAAGCCCTGCTACATTTCCCCAGGAATTACAACATGCTGTTGACCTTGAAAAGTGCAATAAGTTATTTTAAAATGCAGTTACAGTGCACACCTGAGAATGCAGAGATAAGATCCAGAGAAAGGGGAAGAAAAACAGGCAAATCATTTCCAGGTAGTAAAATCCACAGTAAAATCCACCTTTTTCTGAAGGTAGCTCTAGAGCTAAAACTCTTTTAAGAAGTTCTTTTTTGCATACCCATTTCCAACTCAAAGAAGCCACTTTTCAAAATTTAAGCTAACGATAAACTTTAGGTTATGAAATAAATCCTGCTTTGAGCATCTAAAGGTGCTTGTGTATCCTTCATTGAAAAACTTGGTACCAATTTTCAGTCTCCAAGAATTGGTTGATTTCCAAACCAGTGAACCTGAAGTGTTCTGTAAGTAACCTGATACTGAAATAAATATTGAAGGAACAACTGGCTTTTACAACATGGTAAAAAATGCCAAGCATTAGTAATGCCAGATACTAATACAAACTGCTGACAGTCCTATCGAGAGCTCTGATAAGACAGTTTTAGCAGTTGGAAACTAACTGCACTCAGGCACTGATTGCATGTATCAGGCCAGCATGGAGTGCATGGCTCTGTTCTCTCTAATTAAGGTAAGCATAGACCTTTCATGTTGTGCAGTTATTTTCAGGGGAGTACTCTGGAAATTTAAAATGCTTCTATTAACCCTTGTATGTGGATGCAGAAAAGGCAAGCAACTGCTAATGGCTTTTTCCACATAATTTTGCCATATTATTTAAGAACCTTAAAACATCTTAACCACACTGGATATACAGGAGGGACACTCAATGGCCAAGAAATGAGAGTGTCCCCTCTGACAAAGTTTGATGAGAATCCCAGGGATAAAGTGATATTTCATGCCTTCTTCTTGTCCTCTTCTCTCCCCCCTGTCCATGAGGGGTGTTACCAGCATTACACTAACAGTTTTATTCTGCACCTGAAGTGTTGACCTAAAAACGAAAACCCTGTTTACAAATTCTATATTTAACGTCCACTTCATAGTTACCCATATAAGCACACAAAAGAGCTGTGGCAGAATAAGGAACCATCCAAACTTCGTTTAGCTTGTAGACACATGGTCACCTTCAGGCACGTCACAAGGGAAATACAGTAACGTGGAAAGTGCCCTTGGAGCCAGCAGGCCAGCCCCGACGGAGCACAATGCAGCTGGAGAACCAGAGCAACCCACAGCATGGATGTGCCCTCACAAACATATGCAAGTGTTCACTCAAAACTGGAATGAGCTGTTTCAGACAACAGCCTGCATGAACACACCCCAAAAAACTCGTGCACCCCCGTGACTCAGCATCTAATGATTACACTTATTAGACATGTGTAGCCAGCAAACCTAGTCAAAAATCCCTTACTCATAGGTCAAAAGTTGTCAAAGCCTGCATTGGTGGGGTCAGGAAAATGCTGAAGAGTTTGTGTTTTTTTAACACAGAACATCAGCGTCTGCGGAAGAGCAAAAGTACTCAGAGAAGCTACATCGGTGACTTGCAGCAACCAAAGTGACCTCTTGGACCTACACCCTAAAAAAACACTCAAAATTTACTTTAGAAGTTTCTTATATTCACAGCATACTGGGAGACACAAGGCCACAGCTGGAGTACTGTGCCCAGTTCTGGGCTCCCCAGTACAAGAAAGACACAGGCATACTGGATAAAGTCCAACGAAGGGCCAATGGACTGGAGCATCAGTCCTGTGAGGAAAGGCTAAGAGAGCTGGGACTGTTCAACCTGGAGAAGAAAAGGCTCAAGGGGGGATCTTATAAATGCATATAAACACCTGAAGGGAGGGTGCAAAGAAGACAGAGCCGAGTTCTTCTCAGTGGTGCCCACTTACAGGACCAGAGGCAAAGGGCACAAACTGAAACACAGGAGGTTCCCTCTGAACCTCAGGAAACATCTTTTCACTGTGAGGGTGGCTGAGCACTGGTGCAGGTTGCCTAGGAAGGCTGTGGAGTCTCTACCCTTGGAGATACTCAAAAGCTGTCTGACCACAGGCCTGAGCAGCCTGCTTTAGGTGGCCCTGCTTGAGTAGGGGGTCAGATCAGTTCACCTTCAAAGGTCCCTTCCAACCTCATCCACTCTGTGATTTTGTGAAATAAAAAGACTAGTTCTCATCAGTCACTGATGTGACACCCAGAACAAGTTTTACAGTAAGTTTGATGCATTCTTCTTAGCGTGTATCTAGAACAGGTGACGTGCTCTGCACAGACCATCACAAAGAATTTGCTGCATTAACTCAGAATTTGTAAGAAGCTACAACCGAACGGAATTTCAGTTTCCATTAAGATTCAGACATAGCTTTCAGACTAAAAGAGACAATTTTAAGTATTCTCAAAGCATGTTTAGAAAATACTGCCAGAGGTTTTTTTCCTCATTAACACAGGCAAATATTAAACACATGTGGTAACTCAAGATCCAAATAAAAAGGACTTTTCAAAACCATCTGAACACATTTGGAATCTTTACCTTTCAGTATTCTCAGAAGTAAAACCTACATCTTCAATCACTCAAGCACCTCTGAAGATCTGGTCTTGTAAGTCATGGAATTAAATGTACCGCTACCAGAGCGTGCACCGGGAGAAAGGATCACGTGCTGAAGAAAGGAAGGGAAAAACAGCAAGAGTGCTCCTAACCACTAATACTGTATTTCTGGTCTGCACCTGATAACTGCTCTTTCAGTTTAGTCAAGGAACGAAGATTCACTGTGCAAAAGAAACCATACTATTAAGGTAACAAAAAACATCCAGAACTTGCTCTCTGTGAAGACTGCAGAGCTTATTAATATTTATGAAGTCTGAAGTGGCTTCAAAGTCTCCTTACTTCATTTTCTTATGTCATAACAAAAAGCAGCACTAACTCATTAAATTTTAAGGTGAGCTTACCACTAAACTGTAACTGTTTAATAAATTCTGACCTCACAGAAAAAGGCCAAACTTCTCTGCTTTGTGTGTGTGTGTGTCCCGTATAGATGATAATGACCACAAGATGAAAACAGAAAACTTGCATTTGTTCAGGAACTTGAAACATCAAAACACATAAGCCCTGGAAGCAGCCAACATTATGATCCAAAAGCTACGTTTGGCACTGTACTTCTGTGCAGAGATTATTTCATGGATTAACCTACCACCATGCAAGGCCAGGCCAGTAGGCAGAAAGAGAATCTCTTTTGGAAGACCCCAATTGAGCACTTACTGTCAAAAGCTTTCCCTCTGATCAATCTCTGTGTCATAAAAATAACACATTGGAGGAAGTGATCCCTCCTGTACTTTATTCGGCTATGACACGGTCAGGTTTGAACAAGAAAGCCTCCAATTTGGGCCGACAGAGTTTTCTGCGCATAATATTGGAGTGTTTCGGTAATAGCCAGGGCTTCGGGGACTTCAGAGTTAGCGAGTATCTCTCTAAGCCTCAGTGGGAGTACAGAGAGGGAGGAAGAGACCGGGACGAGACACTGAATAACTACATAGCTTTAACCCAAAAAATTCAGCAAGGAACATGTTGCCCTTGACTCAAGCATTCCTGAACCGCGTTAACTTTCCAGACTTACAAGAAACAAAACATCAAGAAATGTCATCTATTACTCCTTAAATAAATAGATGTTCACCATAAAACTGTTAATGGGACCATATGTTACACAAAACACAGTCTCATATCTTCAAGAATCCCTACGGATTTGGTGGTAACTGAGTCAGAAAACAAAGCATGACTTTTCAGCAGACAGATCACGGTGGAATGGGGTCTTTGTTAATTTTCCAACAGAGCTGTCATTGTTTGGGGGGTTAAACAGCTCCTCCTTAGCTCTGAAGTCTCTGTATTAAGGAGTGAATACTTTGGTATCAGAACGATGTTGAAGACACAACACATACGTAGTAATCACACCTGTACAACATATGTATCCACAGACAATGCTCCATACCCCACAAGTACACCTGACCTTTAACAGCAGCACTAATCACTTCTCAGACACTGCAGAAGTTCCCTTACCAAAATAAAATATTAAAGTTGGGGGTTTTTTTCCGCCGGTCTCAAACAATATTGAACCTCTTTGGTATCTGATATTGCTCCAGTCATCCACTCTTAAAATGAAGTTCAGTTCCTACAAGCTTCTAGTATCACACATCAGGAGAATGGAACAGCTTCTGTACTGACTACCTGCTGTAAATCACTGGGAATTAGTTTCCAGCCAGGAAGACAGCGGGGCTGTGCGTCAGGCCGCCTGATTTTGCCTCCTCAGTCAGAATCTCCTCTCTGCCAGCATCTCCAAAGCCGGGTCCCACCAAAGAGCAGAGCCATGACACGCTTTCCCCAGCTGCTGCCCTTAATTCCTTCCTCCCACACAGGCGCTGACGTCAGGCCACCAGGTCACAGCGATGCTGGCAAGGCGAGCAGGGGGCCAGGAGGGAGGTCAAAGCCACGGTGATGCCTTCACCCAGAGCAGAAGCTGTACCAGACGCAGCACACATATGTTCAAACAGCAGCAGCCTCCCCCACGCCACTGGATGGTCACCCCCTAACCCAGGACGTGGTAAGCAGACCAGGTGTCACTAGTGCCACAGTTACGAGAGAAAAAAACAAAACAACCCCTAACACACCAGTCTCACACTTCAGCTCAGGTCAGTCTCACCCACCACTGGCCAAAACCATCGCAGGGAGCTTACCTGCAGAGCTGGAAACACGACATGGCTCATCCTCAATTCAGTCTGGCATCTCAGCTCAAAACCACCTTTATTATGGCAGAGGGATGAGCCAAGCATGCTTGTTGCCACCACATGAGAAACAGTGAAAAATAACTTAGGCTTTCTGGGATTTTTTGCACAATTTGGTATCCTAACACCATCAGTTAATTTTGTATTTTATCAGTTTCACAGCCAGTAGCTTAGAAGTCAGCCTCAGAAGAACACAGACTAAGCCTAAAAAAAGCCCTCCCTTTCTGAGTAACTAGATATGGCATTTGATAACTAAATGTGACTTTTTTGAAAAAAAAAAAAAAAGGTTTAAGACAGCTCACATCTCCAAATCTGAAGAATTAAACTACTTACCATGTTAAAAACTAATGCAGGATACTGTCAGATAATGCAGAGCACCGGCACCTGGAATCCCTCCTCTATTAAATATTTCCCCTCTCTACCCACACCTCAACCACCACTGGAATTGCAATACCCAAGGACTTCTCCATCATTCGTTCCACATCCACACCAGCCTAACAGCACCACATCTATTCCATTTAGAACTCTGCAGCTGCAATAACGAAGCACGACAGGAAAACATGACAAAAAGCTGTTGTTTTCCCCCCTTTGCCCATATGTGCGTTTACGCCCAGCAATGACCCACAGAAGCACGAGGAAGCTCACAGAACCTGTGCACACCTATCGGACCTTTCCTGGAGGAGTCCAGGTTGACAGCTTGGACCTGCAGAACAGCCATTTACCCAGCACCACGGCTCTGCCATCCTCAGAGACTCCCTGAGCGTAAGCTCCCCAGCAGCTTTCCTCTGCTCCTACTCCTCCCACGCCGCCGTGCTCATCACTCCACACCGAGCCGAACCCAGACTCCGCACACTTCGGGGGTTCGGTACACTGCTGACTGCTATTCGACAGGAACGTGTGGCCAGCCCCTAATTCAGCCAGGCTCAGCTGAAGCTGGAGAAGCAAACCTCCGAACAGAAAACACCTTCGCAGGTCTCATTTCCCAATCGGGTGGCGCCCAGACGCCGGCCCAGCCGGGGGGCAGGAGGAGGTGAAGGCGGGGAGCGATGCAGGTCGGCCCTCGCCAGGGGAGATGCCTGAAGCAGCTGCGGGAGGCTCGGCAGCGCGGAGAGGAGCGGGACTGCCGGGGGCAGCGCACCGGCAGCCACAGCGCGGTCCCCAAAGCACCGGCAGCTGGGAGACCGGCCGGGGCGAGCTGTGCCCTGCCCGCACCGCGCCGCGTTCGCCCCAGCCGGTGCCCCCGGC
>VZRW01003486.1:0-36658 GCA_013398125.1 Aegotheles bennettii | reverse complement strand
CCTGGCAGCCGGGTCCCGGCGGTGGTGGCACCGCGCCCGCCAGCCGCCTCCTGCCACCCGTGCCCTTGGCTCTGCGACGCTTTGTTTCTGCGGTGAGGAATTGGGTGGGAGCGGAGGCCGGGCGGGCTGTGAGGAGGGAAAGCCCAGCCAGAGCATGCAGCTGCCTCTCGGGTTTACAAACACGGCTGCGTTACCCCCAGGTGTTGCTGCTGTTACTGCTAATAAAGCTCTGTCTCCTCAGGCTGGTGCTGCCCCGGCAGCACTGTGTGATCTTCCTGGGCTTTGACTCTGTGGCCTCCACAGTGTTTTCGTTAGAGTGTTCTGTTTCCTTGATTGTGTTTTCACTACACTGAACACGTGTTAATAACAGAAAGAATCTGATAATATGAACCCCCACTCCCCCCACTCTCATCTTTGTCCCTATGATCCAATCTGCAAAGGAGTGATACTTTAGCTATCTACTTAGTAAGTACCACTTACAGTAGGTAAGATTTCCTAATTATAAAACCCCAAAAAAGCCTTTTCCCTGAGTGTGCACCCCTGTCTGCTTCCCCTTTCATTCCTCATCCTGCTAATGATACCCGGCTCCATCACGGTAATTCTGGAGCTGCAGGAAATCTGGCTTTGTCCATTGAAATGTTTCTACAGAAGCCTCTATATGCAAAGGGAGCCAGAGAGCAAGGTCTGCATCAGGCATAATGGTGCCTGGGGTTTTCTTCTCTGGCAGGGAGGTATAACTGTGGAGTGTACAGTAATTAATTTTATCCAACATTAGGAGAGAAGAAGGATTGTATTGGAAATTTTTTTTTTTTAAGTTGAGATGTAAGGTCTAAGTGGCAATTTCAATGAGCTTCATGATTTCTATTTTAAGCAAAAGGCAGCAGCCTAGGACAGTGGTATCATTTGTCTTCTTCTGGCTTCATCCTTTGTTCTCCTTGGATCTAGTCTGTCACTTCCGAGGGCTTGACTGTCCCTTGTTGAGGCAGCAGCACCTGTCACCTGTGACTCTCAAAAGTGCTGTTCTGGCAGGTGATTTTTTTTTTCTCCAACTGCTTATTTCACACCTTCTCTGCTGTGCAAGGGCTTTCCTTCTTCTTACGACCCACTGCATCTCCTATCTTTTTACATCCCTTCTTCTGTCCCGGTTTTTATACCCTGTCTTACTGTCTCCTTTCTGACATCTCACTTCAGTTCACTTACTCTACAGCCTTACTCTACAGCCTTACTCTACAGCCTTACTCTACAGCCTTACTCTACAGCCTTACTCTACCTTCCTCTTGACATGTTTTTCTCCATGCTGTTCCTTTGGTGATTGTCCTCCTTCATCCTTTTTCCTGACTTACATTTACATATATGTATGTGTGTATACATACATCTCCATTCCACTTCAGATCTTCCATTCTTCAGCTGAAACAAAGGAGTGACTCATGTTGATAGTCTGATCCTGTTACATGCCTTTCTCAGCACCTGGAATACGCTGCTCCTGGTCATCCTCAAACACATGTATTGGATAAACTGAAGAATTAAGTATGTGGGAAATGTTCCTAAATTCAGAAGTGAACTTGAGAAAGCAGCTCTCTCAGGCTGCTCTGTGAACAGAGCAGTTATTGTGCTCCCACTGACAGTACCGGAGGAGGAAGCCCCCTGAACCCAAGGAACTAATGGCATTTTCTCCACATTTCTAAATTTCTGGATTTTGGTAATGTAAAGTTTATAAATTTAGATAAGGAACACTGCTATCTATTTGAATTATCCCTTGAATCCTGGACTGATCCAGAATAAGACCCCACAAAACGCTGCTTTTCTTTTTTTTTCCAATTATTTTGTTTTATACATTTGTTAAGCCACTTTTGTGCAGCTATTGGGGGAGAAATGCTTTTCTTCTCATAAAAGCTAAACTCTGCCTCTGAAAAGGGCTCTGTGTGGGGTGAGGCTGGGATCTCGGCTCACCAGCTTCCCTTTTTTTCTGGAGCCAGAGGGAGAAGAGAGAGCTGTGACTGTGGGATCATATGCATTGAGTGGGAGATGGAAGAATAGATGCATAACCCAAAAATGCTATGTTAACCTCAGGAGATGGGGATGGAGTTGTTTAATAATATTTCCCCTTGACTATCACTGACTACAAACAGCATCATTGGGGATCAAGGGCAAATGTTAGATTTTGCAACTTAAATAAGACTCTTAGTTTAAAAAAACCCTGATTTAATAATTAAACTATTTGTTTTGTCTTTCCAAAAGCTTACTACTAAATGGCTGAAATGAAAACAGCTCCATCCCACGGATTCCACCTCCGCTTTCTGGCAGCTTACCTGACTCATAAAGAGAGTGGGGGATTTTATATGCCACCTACCTCAGCTCAACGTTTTCCTTTGTGGTGAGAGTTAATCACCACCCTTGTCATATTATTTCACTGACCCTCTTGAATATATGATCTGTCAGGGAGGGTTGTTTATCTTTCAAACCAACCTCAAAACCTCTTACAGAACAGTGGGGTTTTTTTCCTGAATTTGGTGAAAATACACATGCTGTCCATTGCAATAAGATTTTCTGTGTTGTTTGCTAAAAACTGGTGTTTACTCCGGGATCAGAGAAGGGAGAGTTTCCATTTGCAGAGGACTCATCTCTGACATGAGGTGTGCCACTTGGAAAGTTGAGATGCATCAGCTGAAGGTAGAGGACCATCCCCCAGGTAATGATTGCAGGAAGTGTGCTGAGGAACAAACTGTGGGATTGTAGCCACGATGATCAAGGATTTAAGAGGGCAAACTTGTCAGCAAAGGCAATGTTTGTACTAGACCAACAGAGTCAGGAAAAATAGACATGCTTTTGGGCATATAAAATCTCTCCTTATAAGCTGTTTGTATAACCTATTTGACCCTGCCTATTGTGAGGAGAGAGATTGATTGTGGTAGACCGGTACTTGTCAAGCAGAAAATACTACACGAAAGAAGACGGGAAGACAGGAATGAGAATCAAACACAAAGGTGGCAATGCAAGAAATACAGTGTGCACAGAAGGCGATGGAAGAAGAGATAGGAGGAACTGAAAGTGCACCTCCAGGAAGGTTATTGGGAGTTACAAAGAAGACATGAGTTACCTTAGAAAGTGAGAGGAAGCTTGAGCAGCGAAGTGGGTGAAATGTTTTGTAGAACAAATTCTTGTAATGAGGTACTGGGCAGGCAGAGAGGAAGGAACAGCTGAGATGACTCTGGAGCTCAGCACTTAAAGAGAAATCTTGGTGTGAAGGAGGGTCAGGGAAAGCAATTGGTAAGAGTTTTCTCATTTCTCTGTCACAAGGGCAGGCAGAATCAAGGAATGAGAAGGAAAGGGGAAAACCAAATGAACTAAACTGTTCACAATTATGGATGAAGCAATGGTAAGGAAACTGCTGCAATGTTAACAGAAAAGGACAAGTCCTTTTTGGGTCCTCTGTGGGAACTGAAAAATTACTGAGTAACAAATTGAGTGCTACAAGAAAGGAGACAGGGAGCATCCCATCAGGAACAAGCTGTCTGACCGTACCTGATAGAAATACAGGTGGTTTCCATTCTTGATGTGCATAAGCCTTAAAATGCATTGCAGATACGGCAGCTCTGGCCTGAAGGTATGGGTGCTGCAGCTGTCTTGCCCTTTCTGTCACACCTCCCTCTTTCTTCCACACCAGAATTAATCCCATATTCTCTCCTCTTCTGTACTGTGGGTCCTCAGCCCAGCTCCGGTCTTCATTCTTATGGATTGTGCTTGCCTGATAACTGGGGCACAACTCGTGATAAGGACTCGGGAGTCACCTGCAAAGATGTGCTCATTGAAGCAGGGGCTCTGATGAACTCTGGGGAGGGTGTGTGTGGAAAGAGGCACCAACAGGGAGGGAGAAGAGCAAGGGGTGAGCACTTCATCTGGGGGAGAAACAGGTTGGGAGACCATAGCAGTGGGAAAAATAAAAGTGTGGAAGCCTCAGGAGAAGTGAGTGTGGGAGAATGGAACCACAGTATGATACAGATGAAACAGTATGGTACAGATAATGTGGCAGTCCACTGGCATTTTAAACCTGCTGCCTTTGAAAACCCTTCTGTGTTTTGAAAAGCAAGCCTTATGTTTAGTTGTTGTAATTGCCACTGACCAGCCAGGACAGTTAGCATTTTGGGGCTGTCATTTGTCCAGCAACCCCCATTTTCTTCACTGTTCGTCTAGTGGTCGCAACCGAGTCTTCAGCAGAGAGGTCTTTGTACCCCCGCCTGACGTAAATATTGACGTATCCCTAATTATGTTTTGATTTCTCTGCAAGGGAGATAGCCTTTTTTAGCTTGTATCAGTACAGTGACTAGCGCACTAAATCCGTGTGATAATGATGTTATCACAAATTAGAGCTAACGTTAAATACCATTCACAGGCAATTTGTGCAATGTGAGATTTGGACATGGGCTAACCTGGCCTGAAAGCCATTTTTTTTTCAATGTTTCTGGAGAACTGCAGGCTTTTAAGCTCATGGCTGTTCGAAGTAATGTGTTGGTCTCTGTACGAATACTAGATGTTGGACGGGACCAAGTGGCAGCAAATGTGCTGAGACTTTGAACCTCCTGGCATTTATGGTGGGTGTGAGAGAAGGAAGGAAGGAACAATGAAGAAAATCATAAAGGAAAGAGAAGTACAAAGTGAAGGACCTCTGCATTTTGCTAACACTTCTTCAGCAGCTCAGCTACATAGAGCAAAAAGACTTTGTCTGATTAATGTAGAGCAGTGACTTGCTATTGCTGGAGCCATATCCTAGAAAGCTTTTTTTTAAAAAAAAATATAAGGTTTTGTCATTGAACTATGGAAGGTTTCTCCATCTTTCTCCCCTCCTCTGTTGCCCTCATCCTCCAACTCCCAAGTAAGGATCTACATGAGGTTCCTTCTCATCTCCAGCGTACATTTATCCATGAACATTTTAAACCAGTTTATTGTCAGTTCTTGTGCCAGAGTTCACCTTCAATAACCCTTGTCCTTAGTGCTCACCCCTATCTATTTCTGGAGAGCAGCCAGCTCCCCTCTTCGGTGGGGCCTTGTTGTGCTGTCCTAGCCATGCTTTTCTCCTCTCCTTCCATCTAACAGGCTTTCCATTTTCCTGCTTCTTAACAGAAGATGACCTCTAACACTCAGAGGACTCTCTGCCTGTGGTAATGTGATCTAGTGGCTGCAGCAGAGAGAGGTGTCAGCAGTCCTGGATCGTATTCCCAATCGTGTTATTGGATGATGTGAGATCTGGGGAAGGACGTTTATCTTTGTTCCCTGACAGGCTCCAGTAATAGTCACGCATCTTCATTTTACAGTAAAATTGCTATTACTGTGCCAATTAATTATTAATACACACATTAAAATATTTTCAGTATCCTGTAGCAATGAAATATGCTCTGTGCCACTTGCTGCCCTTTAGCTTGTAGCATGGCAGGCAGTCCTTTTGGATGTACCTACATTTCCACTCCATGTTCCCAGGCACCCATGCCAGCTTTCACATATTCCTGACTTTTTCATTAATTGCATGCTTTCCACTAATTTTTTTAAATCATTTTCAGGACTTGCTGAAATGTGAGTAATGTAACTGGGAAGCAATGATTGAAGTTAGAGACTCTCATTTAGAAAGAATGTCGGTCATGATTGATTACAGCTGTACACATCGTGCCCTCACCTGGCTCTTTCTCCCCACATAGGGGGGGAGTTGGTGATATGCCCAGGCCCTTTGAGAATACGTGCATTAGACCCATACACATCACGAGAACATTGTTCACAAGTTTTGCTGGGCTTATTTCACCCGTGCCATTGAGGATATGTGGTGATACTTATGTTGTGATGTACCCATCACATCACTCTTAAAAGTCTTAATGACCTTGGTCTGATCTTCAGTCAGATTTGGGAACATAGCATTCCACTTCGGCATGGTTTTATATCCATAAGTATTATTCCCATTCAATGTGGTATGGCCAAAGTAAACCCTTTGGAGCACGATCCCTGCTTTTGTTTCCTTTTGCTACACAAATTATCAGTAGCACTGGAAAAGGTCACAGAAACCTACTGAAACCTGGGGATGGGTCGTGTGGGAGGAAGAGGTACTGCACATATCTGCGTGGGTTCCCTCGTAACTCCTGCCTTAACTCAGAAGCATCTCATCTCCTGGGGCTGCTTCTCCCTGTCGCACCCACTCCCCCCTTATGGCCTGCAGGTGTTGGGCTGTAGCTTCTCTCATGTTTTTGGCCGTGTCTGGAGTAGCATATTTTTAATGGCTGCCTTTTTCAGCACTGATGAAAATAGTTGAGAATTTTGATGATTCTCCATTACTCCATAAAATCCATAAAAATAGTTTGCTTAAATGCCATAGCAGCTCTTTAGGCTTACTGTCATTACCAGTTCAGAGACCATGGCTCCATTGTAGAAGGAGTTACTTAGATATAGCAGACTTAGTGAGTTTATGGACTTATGCTTTTCCAGAGAAATTGAAATTATGAGATCAAAGATCAAGTGATTTTCATTTTTCATATGGCACAGAGCAATTAATTTTGAATCTGCGCTTTTTATTTTCAATAGCATAGGGCTTCATGGAGTAAGTAAAGCACCTTTCTGATGTGTAAACGGGTCAGTGCCATTACAGACCCCAGTCACCTGTGATTTTTGTTCTCACACCCATCTCCAATAGTCTGTACTTTGCAAATCACCAAGAAGGTATGCAGAGCTTGCGATGCTGCTGAGTAGCTGACGTGCCGTGATGTCTTGACATCCTTGTTGATGACAGGGTTTGTGGCAGAAGCAGCAAATCCTGGTGACTCTGAAACTTGGAGAGGAAGCTTGTGCTGAAGTTTTGTGTTGTGTTAAGGTTTTGACTTACTGATAAAACCCCAGGAAGGGCGTGAACCTGGTGGTGGTCTCTGTTGGACTGTGTTAGTACTGAGGGCTTTCCAATGATGGCTGCAATGACAGGTTTTTCTTAAACCCTGGCACCCTGTGGGAAAGCTGACTGGAGTGTAATTGTAGCAGTTGCTGGTACTGGGTGTAGTCTCGTAAACATAGAACAGGTATTGATCTATAGAAAACATAATTTCTCCTTTTTATTAGATCCTGTGGGTCAAGTGTGGAGATCAGAAATATTCCAAGGCAGGTAGAAAATGACTGCTGTAATAAAGAGCAGATAAAAGTCATGCTAAAGCTTTTTTAAGTACTCAGTTATTTATTCACAGTAGCAAAACCTTGATAGAACATGGAGTCTGATTCTTATAAAGTACTGAGACTCCTGGATTCCAGTGGAAATCGATGTTGGTTGTTGGTATTTGTGGTTTCAGAGCCAGATTAAACCCCCATTGACTTCAGGCACTCCTTTAATCAGAGTAAGGACAGCAGTATTTAGCCTCCGGACAGCCATTCTTCTTGCAGCACTGTCTCTCTGTTGCTCTGCCTGACTCATGGATAAGATTAAAAAAAAAAAACCAAAACAAACAAAAAAAACCAACCCAAAATCAACGTCTCTTCTCTGCAGAGAGCTCTGACCTAGGGTCCTGCTCCTTGCTTTGTACCCAAGCATCTCTGATTGATACCCTCACTATGTTGAGAAGTATTTGCAGGTTGGGCAGAAGTAGCACAAGAAATTATAGCTGTTTCTGGTGATTAAAATCTGTTTTCTAAAATCATAAATGGAAATGCTAGAAAGGAAGAGAAGAGAGGATTACTGTAGGGAGTATCCTGTACTGAACTCCCAGGCAGTGTGTTAACACAAGCAAAGGATCAGTCAAAGAGCTGGAAAGCCAGTGGATCTCAGTGCTCTGTTCTGCTTGTGTTTCTTCTAAAGAAATCTAAAGATCACTTTGAACAGTGTATCTGTGTCAGGGACTGAGTTTGCAGCATTTCTTTCTATTTTAAAGAGGAGGGGGCATTTCAGTTTTAACATGCTTTCATGGTCCAGAATGAAAGCTCTGCACTACAACAGTTGCATGTGTGTATCCAAGGTCAAAAGCTAGCCATTTAAATTATAACCTTACAGGAGCTATCATACAAAATGCAGCAGAGCATGTGGGATTGGGATTGGGGCCTTATTTTTGATGCTGAATTACCTGGGAAGAGGCTTGGGATTCCAAAACTGATCTCTGTGCCCTTCCGCCAGTGGAAGAAAACAGTCATTTCAGACTAGTTTACCTTATTCTAGGAAATTCTTCTCATTACTTCAGAGCAAATACTGCCTCATCATCACATGCTAGGACAGCATACCAAGAGTAAAATTCTTTCCAGTCCAAAACATGACTATCCATTTTTGCATGAGGCATCATCACCGGTGTCTGACAGTGACACATCAGACTTCTGATCTGCTTGCTACCAAATAACCATAAAATATCTGCT
This sequence comes from Aegotheles bennettii, assembly GCA_013398125.1. Lineage (NCBI taxonomy): Eukaryota > Metazoa > Chordata > Aves > Caprimulgiformes > Aegothelidae > Aegotheles > Aegotheles bennettii. The sequence continues at coordinate 28,303 of VZRW01003486.1, read as the reverse complement.
TATTTTCTCATACTATTTAACGGAACCCATTGGATGAGAGAATTCTTGTTTAATAACTTCCAGGTAGATGGCTGTACATTATAAAACAGGAGATTTGCAGTTTTCAGAAATATGCTGTTCCAACAACAGTCATTTGCTGACATCTGGTAATTTGTAAACTGTATTTACCAGATCTGCTGTCTGTGCTTTTATAAGCTTCTCAGAGCAGATGAAACCATGAGAAAGCCGTTTCCTCTTGGTGGAAACATTCCCTAATTTGTTACCCTTCTTTGTGGTGCAGAGAGAGTAAAACAAAAAGCAGCAGCAAATTTCACTTTACATTTCTTGACGTGTAGGATTAAAGGCAAGTTTATTTTATACAGCAAGAGAACCTGAGGAAAGGGACGGTAATTTGACAGAACTAACAGGACATTCCTGTTTAAGGGACAGAACAGACAGCAAGTGCCTGTTGGCTCTGATTTACTCTAGCAAGGATTAAAATAGATCCTCAGAAGATTAGCAGATACCAGACTATCAGATGTCCAAAAGATGAGAGCTTCAGTTTTTCCTAGAAATGTTTAATTTTTCACCAAAACCTCCTAAGAACAAAGTGCTGATTCTAGAAATGTAACTTTTATGGTTGATTAGGAACTTACAGCAAGGGAGCAGCCTGGTGGGATTTACTGTGGATGCCACAGAGCTCATTGCATCCTTCTAATAGGAAAAAGAAGGAAAAAATCCAAGTGCTGTTTCCACCCCTGCATGAAGAGAGGTCCAAAATAGTTCACCCATGGTCACCCATGCACACCACTGGCACCAGCTTGGCACTGGTCCTGCAGACTCAGCAGCAAGGCCCAAAATGAACAAAAATGCTGCAGGAGCTTCCCTGCCTGTCTCTTTATACATCAATGTATCGGGCCTGGGGAAAGCAGAGACAGCATTAGGCTTCACGTGGGATTTCTCAGCAGGGCTCCTCTCCCATCTTGGATCTGAGAGACTGCTGTGATTTGTGTCTTTGAATATGTTTTCAGTTCATTTTCCTTTTAATGATGCTGAAGAAAGGGGTATCAACACAAAGGAAGATGTATCTGTCACTCCGCTCTGGTTTCTGGAGGCAGGCAGGTTGCTGCTTGGAGCTGGCTAGAAAAAATACTGTGATTGGTTTTGTTGTTGGTTTTCTGTTGGTTTCCTTCTGAAACAGGAAAAAACCACCAGCAGTGATAACTGATTGACTCCAAGCATACAAAGCTGTAAAGAAATGTGCCTGAAGATTTTCCTCAAAAGCTTAAAACCTTTCGAATGTCACCATGATGCTTCAGAGTGCCTCCTCTTGCATGACTGTACCCTGTGTCCCAGGGACCTCGGTGGCTTGGACCTGGAGATGAGCACCATCTCCCCTCCTTAGGGGTCCCTGCTTTAGTCTCTGGCTGCAGTATGCTGGGGGAAATGTCCATCAGGGGAACACAGCTCATAAAACATGTTCTAGGTGAAAGGTATCCAGCTTTTGTCTCCGAGAGTCACAGAATGGCTGAGGCTGAAGGTGCCTCTGGAGAACATCTAGTCCAGCCCATTCTCAGAGCAGGGTTGGTCACTGTGGGTTATTCAGAGCCACATCCAATTGGATTTTTGCGTATCTTCAAGGACAGAGACCCTGCAACCTCTCTTAAGCAACCTGTGCCAATTCTTGGTCACCCTCACAGTAGAGAAGTCAATCATGATGGTTACACTTCCAAACACAAAAACTAATAATTAATAACCTTCAGGTTTTTTCTTTTTTTTTTTTTCTAAGGAAAAAGAAAGAAATACAACTATTTCATAAAAACAAACCATTTTTTAAAGGTCACCTAGTTTTCCCTCAACAAACTCTCCACATGGACACTTTGAGAATTCTGCTATTTCTGTCTTCATACCAGAGCAGCACCTACCTGTGGGTTGCATTGCACAAGACAGAAGGATTGGTGATACTGTGACCATTATTAACATTATTTATTTAGCACCTAGCAAACGCAATCAGTCTCTTTGTGCTAGGCACTGCCCAAACAAACTAGGAGGAGGACAACTTGTTCCCAAAGAAGGTGTTATTTACCTGTTAAACAGTAGGCTGCAAATAAGTGGGTGGAGGGAAGCAAGGACACTGATGCCTTTGTCCTAGCCCCTGAACTTTAGCATCATTGCTTCCCTCATTGCAGCCATGCATGGGAGAAGAGCAAGATCCAGGCTTTGCTACCTGAGGGCATTAGCTGGTCAAATGGATGGAGATGTCCTGAGGGTGTGAGCTTTTCTGGAGACATATGAAATCCCTCTGGTGCCTTTTGGGCACTGTATTCATTTTCATTCATTCTAAAGCTGCAGTACAAGTGCACTTAACAATTAATACATATTTTAGAAGGACACATTTTTTAAAAAGCCTAGGAAATAGTCATATGCATTTTTCAGTTGTGATGTTTTTCAGTCAGGAAGTTAGCTCAAGAGAAAAAAAAAAGCAAGTGCACAGTTATTTCTTCTCTTGGAAAAATGCCTTTCCACTGAAAAGCCACATTTTCAAGTCTGCAAACAAGAGTGGTAGGGGATTTCTTTTCTCAGCACTGCTTCCCAAGTAGAGGAAGAAAGGAAGAAAAATTGTGGTTTCACCAGAGGAAGAAAATACGGTGTTTAAGGGGGCAGGTGTCAGAATTTTGAAGGATGTCCAGGACTTTCAGGGCAGTCCAGCACTTGCCCTTCCAAATGTCTCCACTGAGAATGCCTGGGAAAATTAAGAAAGGGGCTGAGATGGCAGAGTCAAGCACATAGCATGTGAAAATCATGTCTTTGGAGATTTTAAAGAAAAGGTAAGAAATTCATCTAGGAGGGAATGCCTGAGTACCTCATCAAAGCAAAGCATGGAGCTCTGGAGGATCCTTTCAGATGCAGATTTCCACCGTTTCTGTGACACTGTTTATCCATATGCTCAAACAGCATTTTGCCATGCCAAGTCTCAGAGTCTACTTTGGTCAGAACCATCCTGCCTGTCTCTGGGCATGGTCTTTGTCCATGATTTTCCACCTAGCTCAGCTCACCTGGACATGAAGTTTTGACAAGGGGTGAGTTCACCTGAAGGAGAACTACTCTCGCAACATGCCCATCTCCTTCCTTTTTCTAAGAAACTGTTTTTCCTTTAACTTCAAAGAGTCAGCAAAATTATTATTTATAATTGTCAGGTGTTATAACCACATATGTTACAACTGCTGGTTTCTTGAAACTAGGAAAAGATATTAATGTTCATAAACCAAAGCCAACTAGAAGAAAGCATCAACAGCTTTCAATACATTTGTTTGTTTTCTTTTCTTCCTGTCCTCCATACCTGATCTTAGTTTGCTAGTTATTCCAGAGATTTGGGAGGGATTTATATGTATTTACCCAGTTTTGCTGTTTGTTTGTGTGTTTTTTTTAAATATTTGTATGCTTTAGTCATGAGCAGTCTCAGGTTCTGGTGCAGGGAGGAGTTAGTTGGTGGTGTGCTTACAGCCTGTTACGTGAAGTTTTCCTGTACACTGGCCTTTTCCACCTAGTTGGACAATATCCCATTTTGGAGAGATAGAATACTTCCTTTTGCAAGATGAAGCAAAGGAAACTTGAACAGGTCTCTTAGGCCTCACTCCCACTAATGGCAAAGAAAAAACTGCTTTGCTTGAGCAAAAACTCAGCACTAAGGACACTGGTGCCAACTTTCATTTCTAGCCAGGCAGGCGTTTTGGAGGGCTGTGGTGGAGATGTGTCCCCCCCACTCCCTGGCATCCCGAGCAGTGCCATCCTGCTCTTGCAGCTGGCCATACCCCCACTTGAAATTCTCAGTGTTGCTCTGCATCCTAACACCTGCCAGACCATGTGGCTGCCAGAGCCCCATGTTGATGCCTCGTAGGGTAAAGTAGCCAGCAGCAGCCCTGGTGCATGCTGCAGGACGAAGGCAGCATCTCATGTACTGAGGATTTGGAGCTGTGGAGGCCTCTTGCATGGTTTGGAAGCAGAAGCTTATATCCACCAAGACATGGGCATGTAAATCCATCCTTCCATGGGGAGCAACTGGAAACTTCTTAATACTGTTGGTTGAAACACAGCTGCTTTTTCTGGTTTTGATTCCAGATGTGGGCAACAGTGGAGAAAGCAGTCGCAGGGTAGAGGGTGACATCTCATTGCTTCCCAAGGAGGAGATGCAGCTGTTGCTTTGGCACAGGCTGTTTAGATCCCTCTCTGATGCACTGTGTGTGCAGACCATATTTTACATCCCAGCTTTCTCTCTGCTGTTTACTTCCATCCATTTTCCCATGTGCCATCAGCCCTGAAGCTCTTTTATCTCTTCTAGTCTCTTTTGGCCAGCAGACTATAATTTGTAGGTCATCTTCAAAGGCCGCGCAGAGCAGTAAAAGCCCTGGGGTGTTGCTGGAAGCTGATTCTCCAGCAAAGCCTGGAGAAGCCTTGTCTTTCAAAGGAGCACTCAAAATGTCTTCTGAAACACAAAACAGTTTACCAGGTTATGACATAGTTATTCTCTTGACCCACGTATCAAAGCACATGTAAATTTGCAGCGTAGGGGAGACACCCAGTTTTATGGCAGGTTTGCCTACTGTCTTTTTATTACTGCACTTCTGGATGACAGCAGTCAGCTGCAGGTCAGGGCTCTGCGGGTTGTGGTCTAATGAAAAATTTGGAGAGGCTCAGGCATCTTTGATAGAAACTGGCCAGTGGAGACAAGTGCACCAAATAGCAGGAAACATTTTCAGGCCATGTAGCTTCTCTCCATCAACATGTAGCCCAAAAGCACTTTGTTTTTTTCCTCCTATCCACATTCCTGTGTCTCTGCCAGGTGATTCCTGCCGCCTCCTCTGAGCCTTTCTACTCTGTGGTATTTTTGCTAGCTAATGTGAATACTGAGAGATTCTCATAGCTCAGCTAGCTAGCTTAAAGCTATATGATTTTTATGTTCCACTGTAGTGCCTGGTGTAGAACAACAGTCACAGAAATGCGAGTACCCTCAAAATAAACTTCTACCTACATGCAAAAAAAAAAAAAAGGTGTCTATTGGAGATTGTAATAACCGTATAAAATATTTTCAACAGGTCTCATATAAAGGTGGCTTCAGTGACCTTGCAATGGTCTCTAGCCATGTACAGCTGCAGTTAATGTTGTCTTTGGAACTGCAGTGTTCTTCTCAGAAATTTGTTCACTCCCAGCCCCTGTTTACTAAGCAGATGTTAATTAGATCTGGGTTCAGCAATGTCTATAAGGCCAGTATTACAAGGATTTAAACAGAAAACAACAAAAAAAACCCATACAAAAAACAGAGCAGTTCTTGCTGGCAGTTCAAAAATGCTTCCATGGGGTCATGGGGTGTTTGTCTCAGATTCAGAGATGTCAGTTGTCCCCAACACAGACTCTCTCATCTTTCAGTAAAACTGTAATGTAGGAGAACAAAAAATAATTTGATTTTTTGGTGTTCTTTCCAAGCAGCTCCAAGATCAAGAGAAAGAGCTCTCAGGATGCCGGAGCCAGCAAAGTCCACCTCTGCCCCCAAAAAGGGCTCCAAGAAAGCTGTGACAAAGACCCAGAAGAAGGGCGATAAGAAGCGACACAAGAGCAGGAAAGAGAGCTACTCCATCTACGTCTACAAGGTGCTAAAGCAGGTCCACCCTGACACCGGCATCTCCTCCAAGGCCATGGGCATCATGAACTCCTTCGTCAATGACATCTTTGAGCGGATCGCTGGAGAAGCCTCTCGCCTGGCCCATTACAACAAGCGCTCCACCATCACCTCCCGGGAGATTCAGACAGCCGTGCGCCTGCTGCTCCCAGGAGAGCTGGCCAAGCATGCCGTCTCGGAGGGCACCAAGGCCGTCACCAAGTATACAAGCTCCAAGTAGCTGGATGCTACCTCTCCAACGGGACCATCAAGCACCAAACCCTCCGGGCAAGCACAGGTAGGCAGCCACAGTCTGGATAAACATCACAGCTATTATCCACAGCAATTTACAGCCTTGGGATCGGCTTGAGGAGCTGTCTGGTGGAAGAAGAGATGGTGATCTGAATGTCAGCTGATTTTCATAGTCTGTTCGGGACGTGCGACAGGTTCTGCAAGGCTGGTGGAGAAGACCTCTGCTTTTACATCTCATCTGAAGGACTGACAAACTGCAGTGTAACCAAACTCTCCTCTGTGCTTGGCAAACATGCATGTTTGTTGCTGGCAGGGGAGACGGGCAGCGGTAACACAGAGACGCTGTCTCTGAAGTCTTCCTGTTTGGCTGCTTTCTCACAGTCATCTGAGATGGGCACCGAGGAGTCAGCGCTGGTATTCTCTCCCTTGTAGCCCAGATCCATCCTGGTGTATGGCAGTACAGCCCACCCCGTGCCGGCAGAAGCGGCGCAAACAGCTACCAGGCATGGGCTGTAGAATAAAATCCATATTGATTCAACAGCTATCTTTGCTTGACAGCCCATTTTAAAGAGCAAGCCTGGCAGGCAGGCAGATGCTCGGGATGATACCAAGCGCTGTTCCTCCTCGTTGCTCCTGATGGATGAGCCATCGAGCAGGCTAAGGGTGCTGATGCTAGAGCCGCCCACTGCCTCCCACCTTGTGCCAAGGCAGACGGACAGACAAGGGGGGATGTTGTGGCTGGGTTGCTACCTTCCCTGGCTGCTGCTTTGCCTGCTTTAGAACTTGCTTTGGTGTGCAAGACATTGCTAATTCTGCTGCTTTTCGGAGACTTTTCCTGCCTGGATGCTGTCTGGGCATTCCCTTCCACCGTCAGCATGGGTGAGACGGGGTGGTGCCCATGGGGATCTGCCCTCCTGCGAGCGCTGGGATGGTGAAGGACAAACAGCACAGAGGTGTTGGGGGGGGGACTGAGGATTTGGGAAGGCATCTGGAGTGGGAGCAGAGGTGGTTAATGCAGTCTGGGGGAGGGGCAGGCTCCCCACGGAGATCACTGTGGGCAGCTCACCTGGCCCTACCTTCACTGCTTTATTCACCAGTTAAAAAGCAAAAGCAAAAACTCGAGCTGGGTGAATATATAGGGACACTTGCCTGCATCCCAGTGATATTTTAAAGATTAAATAGTTTTAAACTATTTAATATTAAACTTCAGATACTCCCCACGTCGTCTTAAATTCCACAGTAAGGTGAGCAATAATAAAATCTTGATAAAAGCCATAGAGAATAGTGGAGGAACGTCTTGGTTACAGGTTTATCTAGGCCAAACTGCTGGATAGCAGAAGAGCATATGTAGAACTAGTGTGAAGTTGAAGCTTCCTACTCAAAACACAAAATTAGCCGACATTTAAAAAATATATATCAAAATCTCTGGTAGGCAGTAGCATTCAGATTAAAAGTATTCACGTCTAAAATAATAACTGCTTTCTGCAGCTTATTCTGTAAATAAAAAGGGCAGCAAAGAAACAAGATCCAGAACTAAATGCAGGTTCTCCCCAAACTCCAAAACCTTGCTTTTAATTGAAAGGTAAGTTCATACCCCAAAATAGCAGCCTTGCAGCACATCTCTCACTTTTCCCCACATTTATCCTATTTCTTTATACTTTTAGAGTGATGGGGACCCTTGACAAAGTTATGTTGCTTTAGGAGCTGTAGGACTCTGCGGCTCCAGAAGATTCTGTTATTTCTTGGTTTTATAACAGAGCTGCAGTCATTTTCTAGTTGATCTGAGGAAAGGACTGCATAAACCTGCTCAACCAAGAGCACCTCAGAAACCCAAGAGCAGCATGGGGCCTTGTGTTATCTCTGCAAGAGCGAAGATCAAGTTGCTTATGGGCTTCTCCCATCCTCCTGCTTTGGATTTGAACACCTCACACCCAAAAAGGGTCTTTCCTCCCGTACTTTGCTCAGTGACAGCACACAGCCATGTTTCATACCCTAATGCCACCAGGAATCCCTGGTCTTATCTTTCAGGAAGAGCAAAAGCTCCCCAGGTGTCAGCATCCACAAGGAGCAGCTCCCAGCAGCAGTACCTGTACTTGGTAGCATTTGTAACCTGGACCACTTGGCCAGGACACTTTGGAGGTGACAGCTTAGCACTTCTTTTTGTTTTCTAATCCAATAGTCAGATACCAAAGATGAAAATGTACCCGCAGTGGGCCTAGAGCCACCGTCCTTGGCCCCTCTCCCACCAGAAATCAGACAGCGGATGATGCAGGAGGGGAGAATAGGGAGTAAAAGCTGGCTGTCAGCACCAGAGCTTTCTCCTCCCCTCCCTATGAGCTGCAGGTCAGAATTCATCCCCTTGGAGAGTCCTCCTAAAGGTAGGAATTCAGAGTGGAATAAATCCACTCCAGTCCAAGCAGTGTGTGCAAGTCAGGACACACGTCTCCCAGGATTACCCGACACAGCCTATAAATCCTCGCACTCTTTCAAGCAGAGCAGAGTCCTGCTCTGGTCTCTGCAGGCTGCAAGAAGTTGGGAAAATAAAATGAGAGTTTATCCCTTCAGGCTCTCCTGGGCAGCTCGGAGAGCTGAGGACAAGGCTGGGCACTCAAATGAGAGCTGCTGGCCCCATACACATATTCACAGTGCTGGTCTAATTTGCTTCTGCCACTGCTGCCAGTCCGTTTTTGGAGATTGTTTCAGAGAGATGAGAAATGGCAATTTAAGCCTATAAAAATACTTGAAGTCTTAAAGAGGGTTTTTATATTGTCTAAAGCCAAGTGACTGAAACTGGTCATGTCCATCTATTTATAGTTTAGGCTGTTGTTTCACACATCATTTGCTCTTCACTCTCCCTTTGTATCATTTATTTACTTGTCCCTGACAATATGGAGCACAAGACTGAAGAACCAATCCAGGTTAAAATGGAGCTTTTTTTTTCTTTCCTTGCAAGCTTTGTTTTAACCCAGTTTTGCTGGCTGATCTGATCCGTCACTGTTGTACAGACACTTGTGCCAGCCAAGGGAAGGGCTGACCCAGGAAAGGCAAGGCTGACATAAGCTAGGACTGCCACAGAAAGCCTTGGTGTCAAGGAAAAATGAAGAAAGGAAATCTGTCTCCTGCAGTGGCCCACTTAGCATCAAAGACATGGCCATGGGTATTACCCTCGTATTACCCTTGCAGTGTCCCACAGGCAGTTTCTCTAACAGTCCTGATGCTGGAAATCAGATCCATCCCATTTTTGCAGATCCCAGAGGACTCAAGTGTTACACAAGGGAAAGGGAGCAGATTGGGAAGGGGACTTTTCTCCCGTGGATCCGCAGAGCTGTAGTAGTTGGAGGCTCCCTGTTCGGCAGGCAAACAGCACACGAGGCAGCCTGCCCTTCCCGCAGCTGCCTGCTGCTGCTCACTGCAGTTTAACAGGAATTACTCTGACCATGATGAGTTTGGACTCAGCCTTAATAGGAGAGGCAATAGAAAATGATCTAACAGTTCAAACATTAATTGTCCGCTCAGTAACATGTGACATATACCACAGTTCCCTGGTAAGGGGATTTGCTGCAGAAGAGGAGTTCTGCACTTCAGGATCTGTGCTTTTAAAAAATAAATATTTCCAACTCTGGAACTAATAAAACACTTTAAAAATTAAGATAATATACTAAGTACCACTGTCCCTACCTGATTCCTACTGCAATCCCAGCAGCATCTCTGGGCTGTTCCTGTGTTTAGCCAGTGTAAAAAAAAAAAAATAATAAAAAATCAACTGCAGATTGGAAGTTGGAAAAGGAAGCTGAAAAAGAGTTATACAGCCTTGATAATGACCTCATATTAACCCCATGGACATCACTGCATGGAGTTATTTGTTTTCATGTACAATTTGAGATAAAATTAGCTGCTATAGATCTACTCCTGATTTTCCACCTTGCTTCCCTTGAAGGGCTTAAAGTCCTTCACAGCAGAGCTCAACCTACAGAACTGAGCAGCCATGTGCACAGAGGTTTGCTCCTGCTCAAGACAGGCAGGTCTTTAGTCAAGCATGGGGAAAACGAGTAAAAACAAGTGTGGAGGACAAGTGCCTGCCCTGGCCACCACTGCGTGTCCCGGGAAAGGTAGCCTCAGCTGAGGCTGCTGAAGAGCCCTGCCCAGAGGAGCCACATGGCTGTGTGCCCTTCTGCCCTGGTGACAGGCAGCCATGCGGAGGTAGCCCCAAGTCCTGGCCACCCCTGGAGTCAAGCTTGGCATGGCCTCTGCACAGCCCTGGGTGTTTGTCTCATCATAACATTTCCTGACAGTTTACATCCAGACCAAATTGTTTACAGGGAAAGGAAGAATGTGAACTAAATCCTAGAAATCACTTGCTGCCAGAATTTCGAGAGTTCCCCAGGACCAGCACCTGGGGAGCAATCTCTTGTGCTTACTGTCCATGCATGGTATCTTGTGGGCTTATGTACATATAGAGTTTTTCTGTCAGTAAGTGTTACATCAAATATGATCTATGTTATAGTACTGCTGTTTTATGACCTGTCATTACCTGTTTTCTGTTAAATGTATAAATAAAATGTCAATGCCAACCTGTTGAAAGCCAGATGAGACCCAGCTGTCAGGATGTCTTTGCTTCTGTTATATCACTGGGGCCCTCCAAGTCCTACATTTCTCTTTCTCCATCATATTTCCTCCAGACCCGGGGTGAGAGCAGCCACTCTTCCAGCAGAGATGGAGCCTGGCTGGTCCTGGCAGAGGGTCAAAAAGCACAGCAGCCCTTCACTGAGATGATGTCTTGGGCTGCCACCATGAAACCTCACAGAGTGCCCCCCACCACAAACATTGGTGCAACATGAGCATGTGTGTGTTTTGAAGACTTTCCAGTGAGCTTGTCTGCAAGCTGTCCTTGCCACACTCCTGCTTGGGGTGCACTCTGCCTGGTACCCATCTTTTACCCCCCAAGGGGCAACACTTTTGACTTCAACAGACTGAGCACGGTGAGATTTTGTGGTTGGATAAGTGTTTCATACACATTCAGAATTACTGCTTACCTGAATTAACAATTCTTTCCTTGGAGTATGAGAAGTTTATAGGCAACAAACATGGAATAAGATGCAGCATCTGAAAACCCCAGGAAGGAAAAATTCTTCCTTTTAAAGAATGATTGGTAAATACGCTGAGGTGAAACACTTATCTGCTGGACATCAACATCACAATGCACTCGCTGGAGTGGGAAATGCGTGTGCCATGCTAGACCCTGTGTGCAGGAAAAACGAGCTAAGACTTCCAGTATGGCATATAACAGAAATCAGAGCTAAAAAGATTTAAGAGTCTCTTTATAAGCAGACTCGTAAGCTTAACATAATTGGGGGAAAACAGTATCTGGGGGAAAAAAACCTCTTATAACTAGCTGATCTGAAGTATTTCTTTCCAAATAAATAAATTATGCTACTTTTAATGCTGATTTGCAGTAAAATACCCCCTTGCAGAGCAGCACCCACAATACACTTTCATAACAGAGCTGACACCTGGGCCTCAGGAAGACCCAAACCAGGTTACAAAAGGTAGAGCATAACCTATGGTCACACTCCTTCAAGATGTTGGGAGATAACCAGGGTTTTTTTAGTTACTCAGTTATTATTTAGTTATTATTGACTGGTTATTCAAAGACCATTATCTGGATTCAGGTGCCACATGGCTAAGGTTGCTGGCAGAACCAGATACAGGAGTTCAGGAGCATCAAAAGAAACCATGAGAGAACAAGGTTTAAAATAAGTAAACAGGAGCAGCTTTTCATGCCACAGGCAGGCCACCTATTAAGCACTTTGTCAACAGATGTTGGAGATGTTACAGTTTGGTTCAAGAACAAATTACTGGAAGAGAAATTCATTGAGAGCTGCTAAACACATACAAGCTATACTGAAAATTATCAGAGTCTAAAAGAATAGGAGGAGGACATTACTATATGCGTCTGCCCTATTCCTACAGTATTTCTTGCCTGTTCTCTCGTGGCCACTGTTAGAAACAAGATTTTGGTTGGATGCACCGATAGGCTGATCTAGGTTGTCTGCATAAACTCATGTGATGTCTGCCTCGTACTACCCATGAACTATGGAGAGTTTCAGGCAGTTTTCCTAGGCCTCTGACACTTAGAAGAAAGCATAAAAGGAAGCTTTTTATTTTCCTTTCCTACATGGCTCCTGCACTTGCCTTAATGGTTGTGTGGATTGTGTTATCCTGGCCTACATGAAAGATGTTTTGTTTCTAAAATAGTTAGAGTTAATAAACACAGATGGTGTGAGAAAGAGAGGAATGGAGCTTCTGCTTTCTCATATAAAGGAAAGCTGTTCTCAAAAAACATACCTCATTTTCTCCCTTGAAACAGTTGATTTACAAAAAATAATTATACACAATTTCCTGCCTTTAAATGTCCATAATGCTAATTCCCCCCACAAAAAAATCTTTTACAGAATTTCTTACAGTATTCATTCAGAAAATAATTCTTACGAATGTAACTGTCTTCTAAACACAGAAGAAGATTGTAATAGTAATAGAAAAGGGAAGATTGGTAAGAATGGGAAAGAATGGCCATATCTGGGTGTGAGGCACTGGAAGGGACCAAAGGTGGGAGACCAGAGGTGAGTGCTGTAAGAGTAGAAGGTGCTGATGGGACCTCGATGAGGAGCCCACCAAGATGTCAGCACATGCTGCATGCAACTGCTCGGGACACAGTCACAAAATGAAGGGCAGGGAGTAAATCCTGGTAACTCCCAGAGGTGGAGCAGGGTGGACAGTGTAGCAGCTGCCAGCAACTAAAGGGTACAAAAGGCACATGAAGAGATAGCACGCAGTCACCAGTCTAAGAAGAACCCAGGAAATTTGATGAGGACATGATGGTACCATCCCTCTTCCTCAAAGTCATCACAAAGATGGACACTCACATCCTGGTGTCTGTATGCTGGTCAGACAGCTTGGGTACACCCATCTGGTGAGTGTGTGTACCAGAATATGAATGTGAATGAGACAAATCAGTACTGTTTAAAATAAATTCACCTGCCTATAAGGTGATAAAGTCACTCTCCAATGGGGACTTGCATTGAGTTCTCTACGTTGTGGCTGCTCATTGATTGATAGTGTACATCCAGCTCCTGTGCACCTCTCCAATTTATTGCCCATTGAACCTCCTCCTGTGCAGGTGTGGAAGGAGTTTTCTTTATACAAGGTACATCCATATTGGCCAACACAGAAGAAAGTGTCCAGCACAAATTTTCAAATAAACCAGCAGATGCTTCTGACCTAACCTGCTCCACGGGCTAGCACACATCCTGGTGAATACCAGGCTGCCTTTGAAAAACAGAGCTGCAGACAGGAGAGCCATGAGTGCTGTCAATATAAGCACCCAGTTGTCCTCTATTCACCTGAGACTGTCTGGGAAGACCAACAAAAAGAGGGGACGTGTAGCACATCCCATTTCACTAAAATGAAGGAAATTTGAAGGTTCTGTTGCCATTTGCCATCTTCTTTTTGTAGACTTTCCGTTTCTTCAGAGTGCTGCAGTGTTCAAGGATTCCCAGAAAGCCTGGTCTTGCAGGCACTGATGGAAACAGGCTATTGAGCTGCTCCATCTCAGTAAGACCTGACCTTGCAAGAAGTTTCTGAGGCATGGCTCAGTTCTAGCAAAGTGGGAAGCCTGCAACAGCAGGGGCTGCCTGTAGACAGTTGTTTTTGTCGAGAGGTTGCTTTGTTGGGATGTTTATCCCACAGCTACTTCCTCCTGTCATCAAGGTAATAAAAAGTAACATCCAAGTGCTGACTTTGGAGACACAGCATCCTCCCCTCTCCTCACAAACTCCCTGCAGTGCCATGTCCATAGGGTCCTATCCATGTGAACTCTCATTAAGCTCATACTGCTCCGGCACTGACTTGCACTCTGGCCCAAACCACGTCTTTAACCAGAAAACTCAGTGGGAGAACAATATAAGAAAACACAAATTTATTCCCCCACCCCTTTTGCAACTGGTGTTATGGTGAGAGGACCCAGATACCTCTCGATGCAGCTAATCTTGGCTGACAAAAGCTGGCTCCATGGGGTTCACCAGCAGCCCCTGGCCACTTAGCAGGGGAGAGCCAGAGCTCTCTTTAGGCAGGATGATTCAGTACAAAGAAGCCTTTATAGCTCAGCAGCATGCATCTTCACACCCCTTCTCAGGTTTTAAACACAAGGGGACAAAAGTTCTTACAAACCCCTGATTCTGTCAATTCCCTGGCGGTGTGCCTGTAGTGCTGCTTCTGGCATTTAAGTATCTTTAAATGGAAAAGATAGAGCTCTTAGGAATCACAGGGCACTACATGCACCACCTCTTCTTCAGAGCCAGCATCTTCCCTGCCATAAGCTAATTGCCACTTGTGATATTCTGCGTTTGTAGGGCAGGATGCTGAGTAACACTCAACAGCAGCAGCAGAAAGTTTGATGCAAGCAGCTGCACACCATGAAGAATGACCAGGAGGTCCTCCCTGCTGAAGAGTATCACAGCAACTAAGACCCCAGCCATGTTCTAGGGGCATTAGAAGTGCATAGATGGCAAGAAGAATTTTAATAACAAAAGAGTGAATAGATTCAAGTTTGCAAGCAACAGGAACTCTCGGCTTTATAGTAAAGTTATACTAGTTACAAAGGAACAGCAGGAAGAAGCCTTATCCCACCCTGCCAGCTGCAGTGGGGCTTGCAGCATCCTCATAAGCAGCACATGCCTTCTGGTCCTGGCAAGGAGCCTCTGCTATGTAGAGGCAGAACAGAAATTCATGCTGTAAGGGCCCTTTTCAGGTGGATGGTCAGTTCAGACTGTTCAAAAAAGGACACTCAATTTTTGGAAGTTTTCCCTCTTTTTGTTTTGTTTGTAATTTACCATTTGGATCACACTTTTCATATTTTCTGCAGAATCTCAGGGCCTTGCCTGGCTGTGGATAACTTTTAACACCCCTGACAAGGCTTGAGCAGGCCACAGCTCTGGAAGTGACCTGGAAAAATGTGCAGACAACCTAAATACCTGCAGTTTTGCTTCTGGGCACAAAGATGCCAAAGCATCTGTGCCTATACAAGGCTGAACGACTTTGTACTGATACTTAAGTCCAATGTTCTTCCAATTTCTTTCTAGCAAGCTGTCTTAGGAAAAGCAAGAGCACTGAGCCACTGCTCTCTTAATCCTATAGCTCAGAAAACAAAAATCCTTGATTTCTTTCTTTCCTCTGTTTGGGTGAGTGGGAAAGGGGGCTTGAAACAGGGTCACCTATTATGAAGAGCACAGGTATGTAGAGCACAGGCTGTAGCCACCTGTTTCCCAGCTCACAACCCCTCACCCTGCAATTGCTCCTATTCCTAACCCAGGGCATGCCTTTCTACCCCTCCTGTGGAGGTTGTGCAGATATTCGGAAAAAAAGGAAATGGAAAATACATGAAGGAAGAAGCAAGTGTTTCTAAAGTAAGGTGTAATGGGTTAGTACCCTAAAAACTGTTTGCTGTTATCCCTTAAATGCTTAATGAAAAAGGTGCAAGTGTCTTGGAGGAGTCCATTCCTGAGTGGATGCCATCTCCCCCAGGCTTGGCATCAGGTGCACTTTCACTTTCTAATATTTTTGAACAAGGGGTCAATTTAGGAGGATGTCAAGGGTGAGGACTACTTGGAAATTAGGCACCATGTTGTTACTAAAATCTCCCACATATCTCTTTAACACAGCTAAGTACCTGCACATGGGTGGAAATCCAACCTCCAAATCTCATTCTAGATTCAAAACAGAGGTCTTTTCTTAGCTAGTTCTGAAGGTCTGAGCACTAGTAATAGTAGCATCTGTTGTTGTCATCAACTTTCACGAAAGGTCTTTTACCTGTCTGTGAAGGGAGTTTAACAGTGAAGCACATAGTACTATTTCAGCACTGAGAATAATGTCCTCTCCCTACCTAGGTTACGTAGTGTTGCTTAACTCGTTAGATGAAGACTGACCCAGAAGAGGTAGCAGCAATATCAGACAGTCTTCTCAGTCCCCTAGAGGCAGCCAGGTGTAAGGTCTGACTGAGTATTGTAAAAGATTTATCAGAAGACATGTGGTTGAGCTGACATCTCTGATCACTTGTGGGATTTCATGGCACAGCACATGTCAGGTTGTGTTTTGCTGTGCAGGGCTGCCTTGGCATCTCCCTGGCTCTGTCACTGAGCACTCACAATCGAGATTTAAGATGTGGATGTGTATTGTCTAAACCATACCATGTGTTATATCCTGTGTGTCTGGCTAGAAGCCTGGTCGCTGCGCTCAGTATGCTCCAGTATGAGATTCTACTTGGATTCTCAGGTTATAATTGAGATTTCACTAAGAATTGAATTTATTTTTAGCAAGGTGGAAAAAGTCCTTTTCCATCTTCCAAGTCTCAGTTCTCTCCTTCGAGTCAGCCAGCTAAGACACCTCCACCACAGTGCTGAGTCACACAACCTGAAATGGTAGCACTTTGTCCTTACAGAAACGGGTGTGATACCATCTGGGTTTTGAACCCTGAGCTGAAAGAGTGCCCGTGCCATACTGACAAGCTGAGTCACTGAGACAGGCATGGGGAGAGAGGCCATGGGCACAGCAAATACATTCACCTGCAATCCAGCCCAAAGCCCTGACCCCGAGGGACAACACACACACAGCTCCTTCCAGCAGCTCCTGTTTGAGCTGGCTGCAGCCTGCTGCTGACAGTTATTTTCATTCTTGCAGATAAAATAAGCTGTGGATATGGTAGAGCAGTATTTGGTATAAATCAGTTCATTGAAACTCAGCCAGCTTGTGTCAGGGCTGAAATAAAACTGAAAAGAGTAAGTCATCCATCCCAATTATTTTATTTTTATTTCAGCAGTGCTAATTCAAAAGAGAACAGGTCTTGACAGCAAAGAAAACAGCTTCTGTGCCAGAGAGCCTGGTCACAGGCAGAGGGACAGGCTGGCAGGACAGCAAGGCACAGTGAGGAGGAGCACCAGGGGACCAGGGCAGCAGAAGGTGAGTGCCTGTCCCTGTTTCTGCTGCCCTGCCCTGCCCTGCCCCTTACCAACACCTTGCAATCCGCTCAGTCTTCAGCAGGTTCCAGCAGTTCCCAGTTGCTGAGGGCAGCCTACACGTGCACCAGGCTTGTGGTGAGAGGCTGACACCACCATGTGCAGCCACTTGTAGGTAACTTTAGATAGTGGAGTTTTATGGCTTTTGTCTGCTAGGCATAGAAAATGGCT
Organism: Aegotheles bennettii; assembly: GCA_013398125.1. Lineage (NCBI taxonomy): Eukaryota > Metazoa > Chordata > Aves > Caprimulgiformes > Aegothelidae > Aegotheles > Aegotheles bennettii. Next base: position 11,182 of record VZRW01003486.1, on the reverse strand, counting down.
GTTTTCTAGGCAAAAGTAGCCCTATAAGGTGTCATCCATGACCTCTACACCCATATGTCATGGCCTGCAGCAGCAGCGGGCTGCAGGCAGAATGCAGCAGGCAGAAAGGCTGGCTGTTTCAGTTCACCAGTAAAGCCAGAGGGAGTATGGGGCTAATCCTGGCCACCTCTAGCTTAGACTTTACAGTCTCCTCTCTGATCGAGCACTGATGATCCTGGCATGTTGAGGAAGATTTCAGAGAGGACTCCAGTGACTTCCTGCATTTCCTTTTTCTCCAGATCTCTAATGGCTTCCAGACACACGCATGGCATCTCTTGTTGCAGTCTGCTCAGTCAACATAAAACCACAGTGTCAATATCTGCTTACATCCTACCTTGTCCCCCACAGCTTTCCAGCTTCTCCAGCAAAGTGCTGGCCTTGTTGGGTCTCTGTCAGGCTCAAAATCCTTTCTGAAAAGTTTCTTCAAGCCTCCCCCTCTTTCTTCTGCTCCTCACTGCAGGAGGCTTTGGCCAGCGCTTCCCTAACAGGCAAGGAGGTACCATTTCTCTCTCTCCCTGAGCCCTTGTCTCCAGAAGCAGATTAAACTTGAAGAGATTAGATTTTTACCTGTCTCAATGCCCCTTGTCACAAAGGACATGTGAAAAGCCCTCAAAGGATCATTCATCATGCCGCTGCGAGGGAGGAGGGAGGAGGCTGAGCACTTGCCGTGCAGTTGAAAGGGGAGTTGCAGTCCCCACGCATGCTGACAGCTGCAAAATCCCAGCACTGATGAAGTCACTTTGCTTGGCTTTACTCTTCTCTGCCTGGATGACTAGGCCAGGTGCTGGTATCTCTTGTCACTGGAGCAAAGAGTAATTTCCATGCTGGGAGCCAGCTGACCTGTGCTAGGATGAAGTGACCTACACCCCAGGCGTGCACATTTCTCTCATTTTACAATGAAGGGAATCTGAAAACCTTCCTTGAAGACCTCTATCTGAAATTAGGCAAGTCTCTAGTAGGTAGGATGTGGAAAAGAGGGAACACAGACCCACAAAGGGCCCATCCAGCCCTTTGTATCCCTCAGGATGTCACATCCCTGACCCTCCCACCATTAGCCGTACATGGGCTATTACCTGTTTGCCATGGCAGGCTGCTGTGCTGAGAGATGCTGAACCACGTCTGGTCCAGCACGTTGTGCTAGAGGCTGACAGAGGCATGTCCTCTCCACAGACCTGATGCTCGCCAGAGCTCGGGACATACCTCAGGCAAAAGCTCTTCCAGAGCTACAGCCCTTCTGGGCTTCCCCTTGCTATCTTAGTGTATTTTAAGGCAGAAACTCTGCCCGAGTCACCTCTCAGCAGGGTTAACCCAGAAGGAGCACGCCAGGGACTCAGACTGTGCCCTCTTGGGCAGAAAGACCTCCTTCAGAAGATTATGCCCATGGCTCTGTTCTTCTTTGACTTACTCAACCATCAGGGCTGCCTTGCCTTCTTGGCAGGCAACTTTTTATCCTAAGGGAAAATCTCAGCACTTGTTTCTGAATCCCACAGAGAGCAAGACAAACCTACCTGTGGGAGAAAAAAGAAATTGAGTGTACAAGTTTTGCAGGCAGCTTTTGCAGACACCTGACATCAGTCATGTGCCTCTCTCCTGCCTGCAGACACTGCCAAAACAGAAGTTTTCTGCCCTTCACTAATCTGCCTTGAAAGATGTCATCTCTCTGCTGGTTGGAGATGGTGAGCACAGGCAAAAGACTGCAAAAAGTCTTGGACTCCAGGAGCTTCATCTTTACCCGCCTATGGTATAGTGTTGACACCAGAAGGAAATCCTTAAACCACCTGGCTGTGCTTCTCTTGCATTGAGACATGGCAAGAGCAGCACGAAGCTGGGCAAATTCAGCCAACAGGTTCTCAGGGACTTGGTTCATGCCTAGCACCAGTGGTTGTGGAGTGGCCCACACATCCCCTTTCATCTTCTGGTTAGAAATAAAACAGGAAAATCATCCTTCCTCCCATCCTGCATCCTGTAAGAAAAGGGATAAGGAAAGCACAGATCCCTGAAGCTTATGGAGGGCAGTTAAATATCACCACAGATGGATCAAACATTGTATTCGGCCATCCCTGGTCTGCCTCTGGTGTTTCTTCTGCCTAACAGCACTGGCCAGACCCACGGTGCTAACATGGGTGTATTTCCATGGACATACTCTGCAGCAGAATTTTTATTCCACAGCATGGTGGGTGTTAGCTTCACCCAGCATTATAATTTTGAAGGCAGGAGCACAGGTTCTCTCCTCTATTGATGTCTCAGAGATGCCCTAAGGCAGACAAATCTGTGCACTTGCACAGAGACAACAGGAGGATTAGGGACAGTTATTTGAATCCTGTGTTGTTTCTCCTGATTAGCTGAAGGGCTTAATCCCATTGCACCAGTGTGGCAGGAGCAGAGAATGGCTCCATTTGAGTTTGGCTTCCCTGAGCTAGCAGAGCATTGTGCTTTCCACAGGCAGCAGAGCAGGCTGCGTTAGTTCTTCCATTACTTCTTCCCTGAACCCCAGAGACTTGGGTTCCTTTGATTCTTCTTGCAATTCATATCCCATACTTTCATAAGGTACTCGTGGGAATAGAATGTGACATGCTGAATCTCTCCCTAAAACTAACATGATCCTACTACAGTGGGAGTTTGGGGGATTAGTAGCACTTAATTACACAGTTCTTTGAGTAGTATGAATATTCCTTGTACAGAGGTTGGAAGAGTCACGAGCTAATGACAAATATTTGTTGTTCTTAATTATGTGTAGCAAGTGAGGACAGCACAGTTCCCTCCAGCTTTCCTCCTCCATCACTCTGACAGCTTCAACACCACCTGCTCTTGGACCAAAGCAGACACAGAAATAAAATCCGCACTGATTTTTGGACCAGGCTTTACATGCTTATAATGAGAGCATGCATGTTATTTATAAGTATCAGTAGGGAACTTGGGCACACCTAAGACATTACTAACCTTTCGAATCATAGAATTGTTTTGGTTGGAAAAGGCCTTAAAGATCATTAAGTCCAACTGATAATGCAGCACTGCCAAGTCCACCATTAAACCATGTTCCTAAGCACCACATCTCCACATCTTTTCAATACCTCCAAGGATGGTGACTCAACTACTTCCCTGGGCAGCCTGTTCCAGTGCCTGACAGCCCTTTTGGTGAAGAAATTTTTCCTAATATCCAATATAAACCTCTGCCTGGCAGAACTTGAGGGCATTTACTTTCATCTTATCACTTGTTACTTTCAAGAAGAGACCAACACCCACCTCACTACAACCTCCTCTCAGGTAGTGGTAGAAAGCGAGAAGGTCACCCCTCAGCCTCCTTTTCTCCAGGATAAACAACCCCAGTTCCCTCAGCTTCTCCTCGCAAGACTTGTTCTCTAGACCCTTCACCAGCTTTGTTACCCTTCTTGGGACATGTTCCAGCACCTCAATGTGCTTCTTGTAGTGAGGGACCCAGAACTGAACACAGTATTCCAGGTCTGGCCTCACCAGTGCCGAGTACAGGAGGACAATCACTTCCCTAGTCCTGCTGGCCACACTATTCCTGACACAAGCCAGGATACTGTTGGCCTTCTTGGCCATCTGGGCACACTGTTGGCTGATATTCAGTCGTCTGTCGACCAACATCCCCAGGTCCTTTTCTACCAGGCAGGTTTCCAGCCACTCTTCCCCAAGGCTGTAGTGTTGCATGGGGTTGTTGTGACCCAAGTGCAAGACCTGGCACTTGGCCTTGTTGAATCTCAGACAGTTGACATCAGCCAATCGATACAGCCTGTACAAATCCCTATGCAGAGCTTTCCTACCCTCAGGCAGATCAACACTCCTGCCCAGCTTGTCATCTGCTAACTTACTGAGGGTGCACTCAATTGATCCCCTCATCCAGATCATTCACAAAGATATTAAACAGAACTGGCCCCAGTATTGAGCCCTGGAGAATAACACTTGTGACCAGCTGGATTTAACTCCTTTCACCATCATCAGCCCCTTTTAAAGCAGGATGATTTGTTGTGACCCACGTGCCCCCTGGACAGAGAAAGTTCATCTGAACAGAGCAAGGGCACTTACCCGTCACTGAAACATTCAATGTCAGGTTGGACAGGGCTTTGAGCAATCTGATGTAGTAATAGATGTTCCTGTCTGTGGCAGGCAGGTTGAATTTTGATGATCATTGATGAACAGATGATCTTTGAAGGTCCCTTCCAACCCAAACTATTCTGTGATTCCGAGGGAGTGAAGGCAACTGTCATCTCCACCTCTGCACCCCTGACCCGGCAACTGCCACACAGGACACTCATACCTTGCCATCACATTCAAAGGCTTAAAAATAGGGGTTTTACATGAAGCTGCATAGCTGGGACTTCCCCAGCCTGGCTCGAGAGACCCATGCTGGGCCTGCCCATGCACAGGGTACCACAGCTGAAGCTTTGTGTCACAGCTCTTGTTTTGGGCTGTGCACACTTCCAGAGAGCAAGTCCTCAGACTGTCTGGGTCTTTTCCTGAGGCTCAGTTAATCTCATCAGTTTAGAAAAGCTGAGAAAAAAATCCTCTGGCCTTTCCTCCAGGCTGTTTTTCCTGTACATCACTGTTATTCTTCTACTGCCCTTCCGCCAGGTCCCCTGTCCCTCACAAACCTCACTGATAAAACTACCTGGGTCTCCAGGACCAACCTCACAGGCTCCCACTGCTGCACCCCACTCCTCACCTGTCAAGGACCTCTGGAGCCCTCTCCCCTGCCTCCCAGGCTTTCCCAGAAATGGCTCCTACTCCCCAGCAGCTCTTCTCCTCCTTGTCCTCCTCCTCCTCCTCATGTGTTCACCCTTATTCTTCATCTGGGAAGAGAGATTAAGCCTCTCTCTGCTTTAATCAAACCCTAAATATGCTAAAAATTACTGTTGTAAATATGGTCCAGTGAGGAGACCAGAAAGACTGACCCGACAGGATGGTCTCACCCTGCAAGGCATGGTCAGGTTTTAGGGTGATTACCAGCAAATAGAATAAAATGCAATTAAAAGCCCCGTCCTGGGGCTTTGGACTGAAGCACCACACTGCACCGTGGAGCGGTGACGAGACGTGCCAGACCGCAGGCTTTCAGGGGTCTGTGGCAGCAGAAGGATGGAAAAGAAGTCCAGAGGCTCCTCTTCAACAGGAGTGCCAGCCTGCTGAGTGCCACCAGCGTGTTGCCAAGCCATGCACCTGCCAGTGCTGCCTGCCATGCTTGAATGGCAGAGACAGTGACATGCAGCCACACTGAGACCCCTTGCAGTGATGCCTCACTGGTGTAGCCACATTTTCATGACCCATGTCTCCACCTCAGGGTGTCCCACAGCAGCCTCCAGACATGGAACTGGGCTCAGCATTTACCCCCTCTGCTCTCTGGGGCTGAGATGACATTTTCAGGCAAAAGCTTGCCAACTGATGATTTTTCCTTCTGGACTTTCCTTTTGGGAAAAAGGAAGGAGTGACCCAAAATGTGTCTAGGCTTTGATTTTGGGTTGCTGAGAGAAGTTTCCTAGCACCAATAGCCAAAACCCATCCTGGTGTAGCTGGATGTCTTTTGAGACTATACATGGTAAAACCAGCAAATACTTCAGGTGAGATGAAATCTTTATAATAAAGTGTTGTCAGTGGGGAAAAATCCAACACCTCCTGTACCATCAGCAGCCAGCTGAGTGGTGTCCTCCCCTCCTGAGCCCCAGCAGTGCTGTAGGGGAGGCAGGGAAATTCACCTCCCCAGTTCCAGGGGACACTGTGCGGTGCGTGCCACTTCTCCCCTTGCCAACACCCTCTGAGACTACCCAAAATGCGTAATCTTATAGTACTCACTTATTACCAAATTCCAGTCATTTGTATTCAGTTATATTCATACTCATAGTCATAGAATCATAGAATAGTTTGGGTTGGAAGGCACCTTTAAAGGTCATCTATTTCAACCCCCCTGCAGCAAGCAGAGACATCTTCAACAAGACCAGGTCACTCAGAGCCCCATCCAACCTGACCTTGAATGTTTCCAGGGATGGGGCATCCACCACCCCTCTGGGTAACCTGTTCCCGTGTTTCACCACCCTTATCATAAAAAATCTCTTCCTTATATCTAATCTAAATCTGCCCTCTTTCAGTTTAAAACCATTGTCCCTTGTCCTGTCACTACAGGACCTAGTCAGAGACATTGTTTCGCATGTATCAAATTCTGCTCCTCTGTGTCAGATGAGTCTGAAGCGTGGGAAAATGGTCCACAATGGCTTCACTCCGTAAAGGTTACATAAAGTTCCTTTTTAGCATTAGAGGCGGGGTTGAACACAGCTGCAACCTCACAAATAAGCCTTTATATAGAACTCAAGGACACTTAGAGGGAAAACAAGGGAAGAGACCAAAAACACAATTGCAAAACTGTGGAAATCCCCTACAGATGTGTGAACAAATGCACATGTGTGGCATAGTGTCACTGTAGCTGCTCCTCCTGGCATAGGCTGGCACCCTGAGTCAGAAGGAGTGTGCACTTTTTAACCTATAAAAGCTCAAGCATCAAGAGATGCAGGAGATGCAAGACATACCACTGAGGGCCACATTGCCCCCGGGGGGACACCCACTACGGTAGAGCCTGCCTCCCCACTTCTCACAATGGCTGCTAGAGCTGGCCTCTTGGTCATTGCTGGACATCTGTTGGGGCTGGTAAGATAAACTCTAACCTTGTATCATTTGTAAGCTTGAGTGTTTGTGTGTTATAATCAATAAAACCCTTGTTAAGTATACGCTTCTCCTCCTTGTTCTCAAATTGGAATCCCCAAATTCTGGAACATCCTCTGACAGAATTTAGGAAACCAGCAAGCATATCACCTCACTCTTCATACAGTACTCCTAAGCTCAAAATCATAAAATATCTGAAAAAAAACCTAAAATATCTATCAGTTTAACGCAGCTGAAGTACTGATGTACTTTAACTGCAGCTTTAATACACTTTTAAGGCTTTTTTTGTGGTTTGTTTTTGTTTTGACTTGTGAATGAGCAGTTCTGTGTGCTGGAACTATGGGAGATAGCTGAACATCTACAACCCTGCTCCTCCAAGACAGGCATGGATTATGAGCAGTCTTGTTCAAGCTTATACATGCATAGTCTGTGGTGTAACAGGGTCCTGAACAACATCAGGGCTCCATGGAGCTGCCGCAATGCAAAAAATGATGCACAGCTGATGTATAAGGTCAAGAAAAGATTTGTCTCTGAAAGATCAGGACTGATGCTGTTCCTGTACAGAAAATAAATACATGAAAATTTTGTCCTTGTTAGTCCAATAACTTACATTTGTTCATGTTTTTCCTCCTTACAAGTAACCCCTGAAAACTCATGAAAACACTATAAATATAATATAGATACTGTTGTGTATATTTAGTTTTTAATACCTGTGAGTTTTGGTGCTACCATTTGGCCCTTTTTAAAAATCATTTTAAAAATAAGGCCAGATTTGAAAAGGCTGTGATTTAGAAAACCCTTAATAAGCAAATTAAGTTTTCCTATGAAAAATAAAACACTCCTAAAAAGCTTCACTGGGTGCTCATTGAGAGCGCTAACACTCCACTGTTTTTAGCATTGTTTTAAAAGGTAGAGCAACTCAACCATGATTAATTTTTTTGCGCTGGGTAGGAAGGGATAATTAGAGCATGCTTCATAACGATTGTCTACAACTGCTTTCTAATTAACTAATTGACTACAGAGCTAATGAGATTGCAAATTAATTTTTATGTTTGAATTTGGCCAGACCTGTTTTAAGAACCATGAAGACAGATTGGCCAGAAGCTTTCATTTGATGTCAGTCAGACCAGTGTTTCGGAAATACTGTTGCATTATCGCCTGAGTAGCTGTTTTGCAACGGCTTTTGCCTCTACCTGGTGGCTGGAAGATGAATTGCAGGATTTCCAGTTTTTCTTTGGTGGGAGGCAGGCAGTCTTTTGGGATAAGAATATATATAGAAACATGCAAAACACTCACTATCTATGGACTACTTCTTTTTCCCCATGCCACAGTCAGATGAAGAAACTATTGGAAGAGATTGGTGGTGTGGATATGTGAATAAATGTGATGATATATTCATCACAGTTAGTGTCAGCAGTCGTGACTCACATTATCTGTAAGAGTTCCTTGGGAGCATCAACGAGCAAGTGTCGACAGACAAGCAAAACCCAACAGATACAGTCAATTTCCAAAAGGCATTGGGGAAATCCTTCAACAACAGCGTGTAAAGTAGCTGCTGTGGAGGACAAGGGAGTGTCTTCATGTGAGCAAGCAATTGACAAAAACCAGGAATACACAGGCAATATTCCCAGGGAAGGGGAGTCCCAGCTGGAGTCCTACACTGACATGTGCTGTGGCTGCTCTGAGCAACAGATTTCTAAAAAATCTGCAGAAGAAGGTGAATAATAGTCCTTCAGGGATAACAGGAAGGGTCAGTCAACTGCACACAGCTGTCCAAAGTCATATGGGTGAAAGTTACTTCAGCAGTTGTAAAAAGGTTTCAGAATAGCCAGAAAGTGGACAATTAAATAGCAGATGAAATTTTCAAGTAAAAGGTAGAGAAGTTTAAGTGAAATTCATTAGCAAAACCAATTCAAGCTTCCAATATGCAGAGATACAACTTGAACCAGCTATTGAAAATCAAAACATGATGTGTAGTTCTGGGCCCCTATCTCAAGGCAAACATAATGGAAAAAGAAGTTGCAGAAAAAAATTACAGCCCTGAAAATAAATAATTCAGGGGCAACTGTCACGGCTACCCATGAAGTCCTGAGTGGTATGAAGAATGGGAGCAGAGGGCACAGTCTGAGGGTGTCTGAGAACCTGAGCAGGTGTCAGGTGCTCCAGGGAGGGAAGGCGAGGGTTCGTCACACAGCACGTGCTGAAGCTGCACAACAGCTTGAAGGATGATGCTGAAGTTTACACGGTTCAAAAAGCAATCAGTCAAATTTATGGAGGAAAAATCCATTTGGCACTATTAAAAATGAAGGTGTCATTTCTGGTCCAGAAGTCTTTGGACCACAAATTGTTGCAGTCTGGAGACACTTTTGGGAAGCACCAGTACCCGCTTGTCCTCTCCTTACATTCTGACTACAAGACCTCTTCTTCACCACTGTCAGATACAGAGTACCAAACCAGGCTGCCCTTTGGTATGCTTATTCTTGATTTTTATGTATCACTCACAGAATCAGAATCACAGAATCACAGAATCCTAGGGGTTGGAAGGGACCTTGAAAGATCACCTAGTCCAACCCCCCTGCCAGAGCAGGGTCACCTAGAGTACATCACACAGGAACGCATCCAGGCGGGTTTTGAATGTCTCCAGGGAAGGAGACTCCACAACCTCTCTGGGCAGCCTGTTCCAGTGCTCTGTCACTCTCACAGTAAAGAAGTTCTTCCTGATATTCACATGGAACCTCCTATGCTCCAGTTTGCATCCATTGCCCCTTGTCCTATCATTGGTTATTACTGCAAAAAGCTTTGCTCCATTGTCACAACGAGTACCTTCCACGTTTGAGAAAGATTCCAAAGGCTACTAAGCTTTTGCTGGAGCACGTCTCATCTCCCACTAGATTACATTTAAAAACCTCAGCAGGAGCTGTTTATCTCTAGCGCCCATGATAGGAATGGGGAAAGATAGACAGAAAAGCCTTGACTCAATGTGAAAGAGAGCTAAAATCTTTTCCATTATTAAGTCCACAGAAGTACTACACTGAGGAACTGTAACTTATTCCCATAATGCATGTACTTAGGGAGGCTGTGTAGGTTGCATAGGTCACAACAGTTCTGGCATACTTTAACTCTTGACAGCCTCACTTTGCAACGGCAGTTCATTTAATTTGGTCTCTGTGTGTTCTTGATTTAATAATTACTATGATTAATTTATAAAATCAGCAACACTTTACATTTGTACTCATTTTGAGTTGACTTTCCTTTAACAGACCCAGTGTGGCTCAAGCTATCTGCTCTGTTCCTCTAAGTGCAGCCAAGCCTGCTCCAGACATGGACACTGACCCCTTGGAGGGTATTGAAACCTGAACATGATCCATGGTGAACATCAGTGCTTGATGGACCTCAGAGATGCTGAGCACCCACTGCCGTGGCAACCTCACCTGTAAGCATGGTCCTCACTGCATGGCCAGCCTCTGACAGCACCAAGAGCGAAAAGACAGGTCTGTGTGGCTTTCAGGTATGTTGATGGATGCCAGATAAACCCTTGCAATGACAGCACTAATAACAGTAATACAGTAGCAATCCAGCCCAAGCAAGAAAGCTGGGCTCAGACCTGTCAGCAGACAACACGTCAGCTATGATTATCACATCCCGGCGTATAACACTTAACAAAACTGTCAGTGGATAATTCAGCAATCTAAATGAACACTGCTGGTGAGGCCTGCCAGGGAGGTCCATGCAGCGCTGTGTGTTTGACGTGTCAGCTGCTTCTCATTGAGAGCTGCAGCACTGCAAGCTCATGCCCTGAAGCAGTTCCAGTTGCCAGGATTCAGACTCCAAGGGAGAAGGAAAAGTACAGAAAAGTGCTTAATTAGGAGCCATGTCTCCTGGATCACTCTGCCACCACCTCTGCACATCCACAGGAAACCTCTGTGTTCATGCCCAGGTGATGAAGAGCAGTGAGGAGGCAGATACTGGGCAGCTCTTCTGACACTTCCAGGTTTCGCTGGATCGGTGCCATAGGAGGATGGGCTGGCTTGGACCAGGCTGACTACAAACCACTGACAACCACACCAAGAAACTCAGTACCAGGCAGCAAGCCTGACAAGCTGTGAGATGATCACTGTTTTACAGTTTGCGACCACTTTCTACTGTGGCACTATATCTCAATAAGTCCTAAGAGAAACTGGGGCCAGATGGGGCCAGAAGAGGGGGAACAGTGTACTGCTGGTCCTCCCTGGCAGTCTTATCCTTCTCTTCTGCTCTGCCCAGTAATTCACCTAGCTCCATCTTTTTTGCCATTTTATCCTACCCCTTGTCCACTGTTCACTGTCCTGTTTTGAATCAGAATCACAGAATGGTTGAGGTTGGAAGAGACCACTGGAGATCATCTGGTCAAACCCCGCTACCCAAGCAGGGCCACCTAGATCTGGTTGTCAAGGGCCATGGCCAGGTATCTTCTGAGCATTTCCAAGGATGGAGACTC
>VZRW01003485.1:381525-394937 GCA_013398125.1 Aegotheles bennettii | reverse complement strand
CCGTTTGCAAAACCAGCACAAGTGTAAATTTCTAGGACGAAGTAACTGCCACTAAACTCATTAAATAATACTCGTTTCAAGTTGTACTTCCATGCACATCATGCAGTAGACACCAAGAGCTCAACAAGCTATTGCTACAAACGTCATCTGAAGACAGTAAGAAGCCCCAGGCAAGTAAAGCAGTATTATATAAACCTTCTAAAATTTCAAGCAACAGGTCCCTGAACACTCTGGCATGTATAATCATCTAGCTTAATTGAAGCACATCTGGAATAATAGAGAATGAAGAACAATACAAGGATGTCTCAAAGATTATTCAGACGTTTTAGAAAAACAAACAAAAAAACCACAACCCCAAAACATTCCAACTACCTTGAAAAATATTCTAAAATATGAAGGTCTTCACGGCACTGCCAATCAACCACCTTTGCTGAAAATACAGAATGTCTCTTAAAATCTGTCAAATATTGTAAAGGATGTCAGAGGAGGTATTCTGCAATTACATAAACTTGTTCTAGAAAGGGACATGAAATAGTAATCATCAGGTCTGCAGTGTCCCAAATGGGATAGTAATTTTTCTTTTCCAGTATCTTGAAACTTGTTATAACAAAATAAATACCAAAAAGTTCTCATAAAAGATACTTACTCCTACTTAACAACCGACATGAGAGTGCTTAGGAAAAAAGTTATTACATAATAAGACACCTCTTCAGCTCACAGAAGGATATGCAAGAAACCTAGGGAAATACAGACTGATCTAGAGCCAGAAGGGAAAAAATGAGAGAGGTTGAAATTGTTATTGGAATTGCTATTTGTCTGCCAAAAATAATTTATAGAAAATCAATTTGCGAGTTCTCGATAAAGAGTAACTCTTTCTATCCAACAGACACATGGTCAGTACACATCACACTGCACAGAGAATAAAGGCTTTAGAGAATAATAATCACTGCAGTGACTGGCAATATATCCTAATAATGTCTCCTAATCACTCAAGACGTGGAAAATTAATGTGTTGAACATTCTTGGTGATGGATTATCACATTGTCAGAAACTGCGTTAAAAGACAGTCAGACCCTTAGAACTACATACAGCAGTCCTGGCTTGCAAATACAACAAAGATCTGCAGCAAATTTCTAGCCAAGAATATTAACTAATTAATTAAACATTAATACGATCCTTTTTAAGTGTGTGTGTATATATACGATGACACATTATTACTATCCAATAATAAGATCTGACCCTTATTTCAGAAAGCTAATAGAAGTTCAAAATGTTTCCTTTGCGAAGATTCTGTCACCTCAGCATTGCCTAATAAAGTTAAGTTTTTGTCTTCAAGACCAGAAGTTTTGTAGTACCCAGTGTCTTGCAAAACAACACACATTCCAAAAGTAAGAGAGTCATACATAGGCACTGTTAGTGCAGTATCTTAGAGAGCTGACACAAGTTGGAAAATTCACAGGTTACTGCACTTGACAAAAGGGATGCGGAAGGTTCAAGTATTTTCAGAGGGTCCATCTCACAAAACAGGCACAAACATCACTAATGACACTTCCATCCACTCAAACGCATTCAGACTGCCAAGCCCTACAGTCTCCTAACTCCTTCAATTAGGAAAAGCAACAGTTGCTATACAACCTTCACAAAACGTTGACATTCAGTTCAGATTTGGACACTGGATTCTCTTTTTCAGCCACATGCTGAACAACGCTATTGTACATTTTAGAAACTATTGTGGCATTCCCCTCAAAGTTCTGTTTTTCTTGTATCTATTTCACTTATCCTATAAGATCTTACTGTTTCTCCTCTGGAATGGACAGAATTGAAGCAGAGAGACAGTCCAAGAGAAAAATCTCACTTTCACCTTTTTGCCATACTTCACTTAACTACCAAACCCAGACTGAGAAATTTCAGAAATAGTAATAAAAGCCATGATGAAAAGTTTAGCCAAATCACTGTGTCTCCTGATGCTTCCAAGATCTAAACTATATGTAACTTCTAAGCCCAGTACTGGTGACAGGTTATCAGGCCTAGAACCATTCACAAAAGCTTTCAGTGATAAGCTGTCCATGCAAACTAGTTCAGAGCACAAGGAAGAAAGGAAAAATTGTCAGTCCCTTGAGTAATGCATCTCCTGGATTCAGGAAAAGTCCTTTTTTCCTTGGAAACTAACTGGCAATCTCAGAAATCCAGAGATAAAACAGGGTCCCCCTTTTCAGAACCTTTATGTCTTCGCTGATGAAGTAAAATGCTTCGACAAAAGCAAAAGCAGACTGAAAATTGATTTTAAAGTATTTTTGCCTACTTGTAACTTCACCTCATCAAGAGCAATCTCTTATCTAGATTGCCATCTCACGGTTGTAAAAGACAGGGACAAAGTCTGACCAAAAAAATTAAGTTGTACCAAAAGCTTCCAGATATTTTCACTGCCTTCTAGACACAATAAATCACTATATCCATCCAATTACAAACAAAACCAAAACAAAAAAACCCACTACCACATCTATCTGACACACTTAAAACTGAACCCTGAAATTACTTAAGGGGGAGGGGGGAAGGGGAGGAAGGGAAACAGATTCTGAAGGCAGTTAATGTAAACCCTGTCCATTAGCTTCACTTACGGCTAATATGCTGCTTGCTAATGTGCAAATAAATTAACTTTTAGATGTTAATTTTTAAATCACTCAGACCAAGGGTAGGTTCAGACTCCTGAAAAACAACCTAAGCTTTGCTACTAAACAAACCTTGAGAAAAATTTCCAACCTTCGCAAAACAGCTGATACTACATTGTTTATAACATCTTGACAATTCAAATGCAGACTTAGGTTATGTTTCCTGAATTTAACCAACAGTTAGAGTTACATTACCTGAATATTAAGAGAATCTAAACATATTACTTAGAACTTAACAAATTAATGTTATTTAAACTGATTTCTTTTTGTACAGAAACAGTAAAAGGTATGTGCATTTTTTTCTATTAAGTTCTGTCAAATATTTCTCAAAACATAGTAACTCATTCTTTCTTTAGAATTGGAAGGACAAAAAACAATTTTCTTCGACTGATGTCTGATTAAAAGCTTGCCAATGATAACTTGGAAATGAATCATTTATAAAATCAAATCCACATCATCCATGAGCATCTTACCTTTAAATAGGATCCATAATATTTAGTTACATATGGACTGTCACACTGACTCAGCACTGTGATTTCTTGTTGGATGTCTTCTATTTCATCTTCTGCTTCTTCTAGGTCAATAATTTTTATAGCAACCACTTTCTGAGTCCGATTGTCAATTCCTTTAAAAACTTCACCGAAAGAGCCCTTACCAATTTTCTCCAGTTTTGTAAACAGTTCTTCTGGATCTGCCTTCAGAGTCTGTAAAAATAAGAGGAAAGTTACTCAGTATTTGTAACATTAAAATGAAATGTTGTATTTTTTAAAGCAACAAAGACTTCAAATTCTACACATTCCTACTTATCTAGCTATTATTTATCTCCATAATTAATGTGTTCTACCTTCCTTATATGCACACACTGCAATATTTATGCTTCCCTATACATAAAGTACAAATTTAAGACTGCCCCTGTGACAGGGTTTTATTCTGTCTGGCATCAGAAAGTGCTGCTATCTCAATTTCTTTTTCTTTGTCAATAAACTGCCCCCAGGCACTGAGAATAGAAGATCCTTACAAAGATGTGGTTTCTATTAAAACCAAGATAAATCAAATACCTCTACCAATAAAAGTAAACCTTTTGACTATACTTTTCTCTTGAAATTGGTTCCTTCCCAGAACCCAGGGTTCTACTTTGTTGAATTTTTCACATATCTCATCCTCTGAAGGATTTTGTTCCCATTCTTCAGTGCACAGATTGCTATTTTCTTTTGTTTGTAACATCTGATGTGGCAAGCAACCCCCTCCAATTTTTTCCTACTAAGGATCACCTGCACGAACTGCCATGCTTCCTCCTTATCCCTGACCCCAAGGTTTTCTGGGTCAGGATTTATTTTTCATTTTCTTCTTCTTCTTTCAGTTGGGTAAACTCATTCACTCCTAAAAAACATCCTGTTCCCAGCTATCCTGATTTGAACAGGTATGGGAATGAAAGACTTAGGTAGACCACACTGTCACGTTGTTTCTCCACTGTCAAGTATTCAGTTAGCTACTGCTGCTTTTTGTCTTCTCACTTCCAGCGCACAGATAGCAAGTTCCATTGTGTACCTTTTTAATCTAGCAGCAAGGAGCCTTTATAGCTAACAAAAAATATATATAGATACAATTATATACCATTAAACTGGAAAAGTCATAGGTAGGTAGAATAGTCATGAAATGAAAAATAGGATAGGATTACTTAGAATCTTTCCCTTAAGAAATAAAACAAACATTTCAAAAGACTTGTTATTGTTTGTAGAAGGATGAGGTTCGTGCTATCTAAGTGAAAATACCTTGTTAGTATAAAAAAAGGCTCATACAAGAAAAATTCAGTAGTGCCTAAATAAGCACAAAACCACACAGTTTACACTACTTAGCCAAACTTTGTAGAAGCATAAAGAGAAGAATGAAAATTTTGAAGTTACCATTAACGAGCATTGAGCCAACATTTCCTCTCTAGCAATTAAATTTAGCTTATACAGCATCTCCCACCTATACTTCTGTCTGTTTCTGTTCCCACATCTCAAAGGTTATGTAATTAACCCATACAGCCCTGAGAGGAAGAGAGTCTAGAAGATATTTTAGTTTGTCTGGAGGTATCTGAATTTCATAGCTGAATAGGGTGTTCTGAGGACAAGGTAACTGTGACTGACTGATCCCAGAGATAAGCCCACTCAATTCTTTGGGCAGTGTGTTTGTAGAGCAATCTGCATCCTATCATCATGTGACACAAACTGTGAGTACACTACTACTTCTAATACTTTAAAGTAAGCTACAAGACATCACAGTTTTCAGATAATCATCCCAGGAGTAAATCATTGGCAAGATCGGGCCTAAGAAAAAACACAGACCTTCAAAGTATACTGCAAGACTTCACCAGTTCCAAGAAGTTCCCCTTGATTTACATCTTATTGACCCACCTTTCTATCCAAAGTCAGTTTCGGTAAACAAACAGAAGGACATTGGGCTTTATCACCCTTTTGCCATTAAAAGGAACAGAGCAAGAGATCCAAGTCCCTTCCACCAATAAAGCTTGTTTGCTCCTCCTTTAATTTCAATGTAATGAGAATTACATACTGTTACACACTATCCAATACGACATACACAAAGTGCTTATATATCTCCCACTTGGAAACCAGACCAGGGCACTTAATGTTTTCCAGCAATGGTAGTTACCCTTTAGCTACGCAGTAGCCCCCTACTAATGCTGCCAGGGGCATCATTTATAAGAGATCATCAAACTAGGAACCAAACTGTGCTGTAGTGGTTCTCCTCGTGCCCCACAGAATAGTCTTCTGTCAATATTCAAAACAGTCTTCTCTGAGAATTCTCCGTGAATAAAAATAAACTTAACACTTGCATCAGGTATCTTCCCTTGCAGAAGACAATCATCAGTCTGTGCTTTCACCCATACCATGTTAGAATTTCAGACAATGCGCTGTAGAGAGCTGTGCACGCCTAATCCATCCATACAAGCCGTCCAGTTCGAGTCACTAGCCACAGGAATCTAAGCATTACCTCATTACAAAGGCATCTGGGTAAATCACAAACCAGTCATAGCTGCCTAAAAAACTCTGTGTTTCACCTCCAAAGACTAAAGCCAGCAATACTCTAAGTTGCAGTGTACTGCAGTTGTTTATATGGAGAAAAATTCCAAGAGTACAAGGGCTACCTGCCAGCAGCTCTTTAAGAGCTGTTGGTTCTGTGCATTCACTCCCTATTGTCCCTTCTCCCCTCAAACTGCTATTATGATTGTATATTAAAGCCCATTACTTCACATCACCACAGCCTTCAGAGACTTGCAGAACTCTCACAGCTTTATTTTTACAGTGTCGGGCTCTTGGGATTCTGGCATTAGGCTGACAGATTTACAAAACAACTGCAAAAGAACATTTTCGCAGTAATTTTGTGTTACTAATTCCAGAAAAACAGGGAAGTATTGTTTCTGTTTGATTTTTTACAATCAAAATTTTGCAGCCATTTTGAAATGTCAATTGTTCAATAATACCTAGAATATAATTAATATTACTATTAATAATAGTTCCTTCTCCAGGTTCCTTGTGAAATTAATAATTATTAAAAAAACAATGAACTTTTCCTTCCCAAACCAGAACTTTCGTGAAATCATTTCTTAGTTTTAAAATTTAAAAGTTGCCATTTCTGAATCTTAGTCTGAGCAACGGGAGGTAGTAGTTGTTTAAAAAAAGCTCTGTTGCTCTGTAAGGAGGAGGTCTGAATTTTCTTCTCAGAAGACCAGGTGTTTGAAATGAGAGCCTTAAACTACTGGTAGTTGGTCTCTCTTTAATGATCTCAAATGGCCTCTCAAAAATTGAGAGATCAAGCCTCCAGATACATAATGAACTGCTTGAATTTGAAAGTACATGAGCAGCCAACTTCCATTCATTTTTCCAAGATCACATCTGGCAAGGATTCTCTCCAAATTTATTTTTGTCTGTTTGTTTTTGTAAATACTTTCAAGAGAGCCAAAATAAACAAATACCTTTATAAATATTGCCTCCCTATGACTGAAGAGAGATAATGTCTTTCATAGACTATGTCACTATGGTTTTGCTGATGCTACTCTTTGCAAGCTCTCATTAAGCACATAGCTTTTTCCTACAAATATTAAAATACGGGGTAAGATAAGAGAGCCTTCCTATAATTGAGCACACTAAATATTGCTAGAAACCACAGCAATATCTGCTGCAAAAGGATAAAGTTAATCACCTTGTTTGATAAGGAGCCAGACCTCTACCACTAAAACATTTCCTTCAAAGCATGCCACGGAACACAAAGTGGCAAATTAGTAACAAATTCCACAACATTTAGATCTAATGATTACAGAACTCTTAATTTTCACAACCACTCGAATTAGTTGGGTTTTGTTTTGAACAGTTTTTCACACTTCTGAACACCAATCACAACCATCCTGTCTCAGGCGCTGGCTGGTTTAGCCACACAAAATGAAGTCCTTCACTTTTCACCATAAGCACAGCCACCATTCATCCAATCATTTGAATGACCTCTCTGTACTTGTTCCACATTGGATTCATCACTTTTGACCTTAATCAGCCAGAAAAACATACTGCACTTAGAATTCACTCTTGTCAGTACCAAACATCACTGTTGCCCACTTCTACAGAATAAAGATAGCCTGATCCATTCCCATATCCTATCTGTTCAATTTGGCCTCATGGCCCAGACTCAGCTGTGACCAACTAAACCCACTCACCTGTTCCTCACCTTCTGTATTTCCAACTAATGAGCTCCCAGCCTACTGCAAAGCTTCTTTGTAATAAATCATACTTATGAAACCCTGCACTTCATGCCATTTTGTTCAGTAATTCAAATCCTCAAGGTCGTACAGTTCTTCAGTAATGGCCCCTCAAGTGTAACGGGTGCCTTTAAATCCTGTACCATCAGCAAATTTTATTATGCGTTGCCTTTTTTTATACTAAGGTCACTTTCAGTCATCAACTGTCAAGAAGAATCCTGGAGAAACCAGCAGTATCATCCACTCTGACACCACCTCTCCAATACTCTCCTCATAGACAGGACTATACACATTTTAAAATATATCTATTTTTATGAATCTCTAATTCACATCTGCACTAACTGCCCTTGTAGCTCAAAAGTAAACATTACTGAAATTCAAACCAGTTAGATCAAACTTTATCCATAACCATTCTGACCTAAGATACAGCTTTAACCAAGTCTCTTCTTGCATCTCATTCCAGTTCTTATTTCTAACCTCCTTTTATGAAGGGTTATTCATCCAGTTATTGTAGAAAAGGGTTAATACAAAAGCAATAGCCGGGTCAAATTATTCTAAGATGCAATATTTTATATTAGATGCCCTGCTGGCTTTGTTCATCAATGCTTGGTCTATCCCACCCCACCCCACCTTCTCCAAGAAAGGGAGCATGGAAAGAACTTAAGTGAAATTTAAAAACATAGCCAAGATACATATGTCCATTTCCTATTTCAGAAACACAAAAGATGCCACTATGTAAAAGCTGACACCAAAGCCTTGGACACCACTCTTTACACAAGCCCCAGAATTTAAATGCATTCACTACATCAGTAATCTCTTGTCTTTCTGGGCAACAGAGGCAACAGTTGACTAAAAGAGCACCTTACTGAAACATGGAACTGGTACATGGAACTTGCCATGACGCATGACTAGCCTGAGCGGTCTGCAAGAGCACATGAAAGATTCAGTTGCCGTAAGCAGTATCTATTTACCTGTTCTGGAAGGCCACCGATGGAAACATGTTTTTCTTGTTTAGAGACAACAGCTAAGACAGAAAGGTGAATGCTGACATCCATCATTCGGTAACTGACAAGGGCAACCAACCATGCTGGATGCGACTGATACCAGAGCAAAGATTTTGTATGCTCAGTCTTTGGAAATTAGAATACCTTTCCCTACCTCCTCTACCTCTGTATAAACACACCTTACCTTTTCATAAACATTCAAAATGAAACAGAATTCTAGAAAATATGTGTAAAAAACGTAGCTCCAAAACCACCAAGGGGCTAAAACAGATTTGTCAAAAATAAGGATACAGCTATTGTCAATCCTTATTCCAAAAAGCTGTGCTAATAAATCCTTCAGCCAGTCGTGAAGTGATGAGGTCAACCCAAAAAAGTAACAGACTGAGTACCTCAAACCGCTTCCCAAAGACAGACCAGTCTATACGTGACAGTTATTTACCAGTTATTTCCCACCTAACAGAAGAGGACCTGCAAAGGCCACAGAAAGAAATGAACAGAGGCTTAAAGACTGAGAAAACAGAACTGCATTAATTTTAACCGTACAGTCTGAGTTAACAGCACCAGGATTTAATACCATTATCCAAACTAAAGCTTCCCAATGCAACAATAACTTCCTAGGAAGTTAGGCAAATCACCCATAGTAGCAAGTCCAAAGTAAACCAACTTCAACTCCTCCACATATGCTTAATAGCAAGATTTTGGGGGTGTTTGAGAAAAAAGCTTAGTATCCACATCTTCATTAGAAGTTGCTACGCATGACTTCCCAGTATCAACAATTCCACTGCTGAGAGGTTGCCTTCTCTGAAAACAGCTCCATACATCTATTGCATAACCCTGACACTTTGACCTACAGAGCAAGAAGATGCCAACTTTGTTTTCACAAATTAAAACTCTTCTGTCCTTGTACCCAAAGACTGAGTTTGTAATATGCCATGGAATCGTGACATCTATCCTGAGAATCTTGTAAAACATGATCGTAATGGTCCAAGGATCTGTCAAGTAATTAAGTGCCGTATGTTACTGTGAAGTATTTATCAAAATCTAACTCAAACAGTAACAGCGAGCACAAACTTTCAAAAAAATTAAAATTGAGAAAAATTAACCTCCTACACAGAAGCTGCAAATGGAAGGCCACAGAGGCTACCTGGCCTTTCCAGTGCCTTTGATTTAGCAACCTAACATTTTGCAATTACCAAAACCAGAGCTCACACATGAAGTAGTTACAACAATTTATTGTAGAAGGAGAATTCCTTATAATAGGGAATAACTTCCTTACAACAGGGAAGACAGTGATATATGTAGGTAGGCGGTTGGACTGGATGATCTTGAAAGTCTCTTCCAACCTTGATGATTCTATGATACAGTGTGCAAGAATGAAAGGACAGCCATGCTGGATCAGAACAAGGATCCTCTAGGCTGGAACACTTCTCCTACGGCAGTCAAAAGAACATCTTGCCAGTGCCAGAACAGACAAGTAAATAGTGGTATTTCCCAAAACACTCTTCCAGTCTCCAGCAAACTGACAGTTCAAACACTTTCTGAGCCAGAAATTGTGCCTTTATACTTAACAACCTTTCTTTTCTGTTCATTTGTCAAGTTGCCACTTAAATTTAGCTGAACTTTTACCATTTCTTGAAGTAAGATGTTGTAAATGTTATATTTTGGATGAAGAACATGTAGCTTTTGTACTGAAAATAATAATGAAGAATGAATAAAAATAACTTACTGCATAAACACTGTTATTGTTACAAAAAAAAACAGAAAGGGAGGAAGCTAAGGAAAGGTTTTTATCACATAGAAGAGGCTTTGGCTTAAAGATGATGGAATTTTAGAAGCGCCTTAGGAATTTTATGAAGCTGACATACAGGCACACCTAAAAATACAAATACACCTTCTCAGAAAATTATTTTTCTGGGGAGAACAGAAAAAAGTGGGTCTTGACTTCAGGGCATTTAGGGGAGGAGGGGTTGAGTTTTTTTCTGGTTGTTTTTTTTCCCGTTGTTTTTTTTCCCCCTGTAGGAGACTGAAACAGGAAAAAGAAGGTGACAATATTTCTCATCAGTAACTGTAGTCCATCTGTATCAGTATTCATTACGCTGCAGAAGTGAATCTGAAACTCTTACACACCTGAAATTTTTAATTACCTTTACTATGGAAGCATCTAGAACTACAACTAGAAGTCATACCTAGATCCATTCTAACTGTGGCACTGAACACTGTCTGAACACAGCTAGAGCCAAAAAGGCAAACCCCCTCATGAGCTCTGCTTACTTCTCTGGGATCTGAAGCTGACAGAGCCATTTATCTTTCTTCAACAGGAGTTTAAAGTACTCTTACTGCTATTACCATAATATAATGCTCATTTTGAAGTAGGTTAATAAAAATCTGTTCTACACAGTTATTTCACACAGATAGAAGTACACAGAAAAGCTAGGGTAAAAAACTGTTTTTCTGGTTCTCCAACTTCAGAAACAAATTAAAATACAAACAAACCAGATGCAGCTTAACCCCAAAACTTTTTAACTGGGGAAAAGAGAGGTGAAAGATACTTAATCACAATTAATTTTAGCATTTACTGTTAAAGATTACCTTAAAACTGGCTGCTGCCACTTATCCAACAGCTTGATGTGCTGCAGCACTTCATTCTGCAGCTTCATCCCTTAAGAATTTCTCTGTCAGCCAATGTTTCCTGAGGTTTTTGGTACAACGCACTCCTAACATGCTTCAAAATACATTATGGTTCACCAAGAACCCATACCATAAACTTATAAATACAGTACTTTATTATTTAAAATATAGCTTCCATAAAGAAGCTATAGAAGCTTACCATAGCCTCGAAATGCAGTCCAGTCCGAAAATCAAGGTCATATACACTTACTCTGAGCCAGCCTTGCAGAAATCTCACGCATTACAGACAAACAAACATTCTCCCCAGGCCACTTCTATAAAGCATAAAGAAGGAAGACAACATACTCTCAGTTTAGTATTGGTGCACGCCACACACTCAAACACTTGTAACGTGTATCTACACAAAGCCCTTAAACCAATGAGACCATAAACTTTGAATCCAAACTTACTCGCATGCACAGAAATTTAGGTCAAAACCCAACTCTGTTTTTATTCGGGTTACAACATGCCCACTTCACAGCAGACAGTGAATCTCAGGTTTTGACAACCTTCCAGCAACATCCTACATTTCCTCCACAGTTTTTCATTCCTTTGGATCACTCTCTGCCCACTCACTTTTTATGCATCACTCTTCAAACATCAATCAGATATGCTGTTCGGAGAGAAATACATTAATCCTTCATCCCTCTGCTCTGTATACACACTGCTCTGTTCATGCCAAACAGCATTAATAAAGCATTGTCCCTGTGCAAGATTTTTTGGGGGCCAAGAAGCTACTCTTGTTCACACTAGGATGCTGACTGCTCTCTTGTATAAGCACAGCAAAGAATGTAGGAGAAAGCTGCATAACTTGTCACTGACACCGCTTTCACCGTTTGTTGCAGAAGCTGGTAGGTGGGGAGGAGGGATCACGCTACAGAAAAAGGAAAGATAGTCCCATGATTTAGGCAATTTAATTATAACAGAGAACTGAGCTTTATTCCTCTCTCTCCTACATAATAAAATGCCCCAAACCATAACCTTCGTCTTACTTAAGTAGATGTCACACACAGTATGTACCTTACCCTTTGAACATTTATCTGCAAGCAAAATGAGAAAATTCTGTCCTGAAAACAGACCACTACGAAATTGCTATATACTCTTGACAGAATGGAAATGGATACAGACATCTTAAACTGGGTGCAGAAAATCAGCATGCACATTGCTGACAGACTTTATGCCTCTACCTATCAGCAGGTATTTACTTTGGTGTTTGAGGTTGGTGGGTTTTTTTACACAGTTAAAGCTCACACTTGAGAAACTCTCATAATAATGCAATAAAAATTAATGAGAAAAATAACACTGTCCTAAATAAAGAGAGATTTTGAAGTAAATTCCCAGATTACATGCACTAACAAAACCCTGAATATCTACCTATGTGTCTACAGTATTACAAACCAAATAACAAATCAAGTCAATAAAAAAGACAGGTCCTTAGAAAGACCATGCAGTGACATACATACGTGATACACGCATTTTGCTGTAATAATCCTCATCCTCTCACTTCTGAGCAGCTATAAATCTGACTTTTTAGTTCTAAAATATTAACAGATTCTGTTTCAAAGTAAGCAGACAGTTGTCTTGGTTTGAATACGTTTCAAAATGATAAAAATGCAGTATTGATCTAGTCCTAGCCAAAGCAAGAAACCCTTACTTCTCTGTCTCTGGCAATCAGCAAATTGCTCGTATTTGGAAGGTGAACTTGAGCACTCAAGTGTTCAAGCAGCGCCTACAGAGTAATAAATCAATCAGGTCGGAGTGAAGGCCTACGTATTCCATGGAGCATCCAGTACCATGCCTGAGCACACCATTCATGCTATGCCTAAGCATGGAGCATTTTAATTCAAACTCTCAGGTTACGCAAGGAAAAAAAGTTCATGACTTGGGTCTTGACTCCTGCAAAAATGAACCAGAGTAAATGAATCCTTAAGCCAAATAAAGCACAAAAACGTTCAATCGGGAGATAAACTGAAGAAATTCTACGTGCCATGCTTAGGTTTTGATTTGGGTGGCTGGGGCAGGGGAGTTTCTAACAAGGTGTGGGAAATACTAGAATAACAGCCCACAGACGTGTGTACTGCCCACACATGGATGGCAACAGCGATGACCTGAATGTTTTCCTGGCAGCAGTTGGCATTCGGGAGTGCAAAAGGGGACGGACGGACGGACCCACGCCAGCTCGGTCACCGTAAAACCACCGCAGCGATGTCACAAATCCAGTTACAAACCCCAGACGCAGCAGCCTGCCCCGTGTGACACCAGCACGGACCGGCTCCCGAGCCCGGGGCAGGAGGCCGAGGGAAGCCCCGGCCCCCCGGG
>VZRW01003485.1:368213-380379 GCA_013398125.1 Aegotheles bennettii | reverse complement strand
CTGGCGATGGCAGAAACCCTAGCCATGGCCCGGAACGGCCTCCTGCCGCCCCTCGGCCCGGGCGCTCCCGGAAAGGTCAGGGTAACGCTATCGCCCCGCTGGGATGCGGTTTCAGGAAGCACTTCGCTTCCTGACAGGAGCTGTGAGAAGCTGTAAACCAAGATGACTCTGGTGTTTCTGCAGCCCTTCCTAAATGGGAGGCGAGTGGGTGAGCAGCAGGGTCTGCCCCACACCAGAGAAACCCCGGCCCCACGAGAAACCCGTAAGAAGCTGACAATGTTATATCATATAATCACGGAAGGGTTTGGGTGTGAAGGGACCTCACAGACCATCCAGTCCCAACCCGCTGCCGTGGGCAGTGACACCTCCCACCAGACCAGGTTGCTCCAAGCCCCATCAAACCTGGCCTTGAACACTGCCAGGGAGGGGGCAGCCACAACTTCCCTGGGCACCCTGGGCCAGTGTCTCACCACCCTCACAGGGAAGAATTTCCTCCTCATATCCAAACTAAATCTGCCCTCTTTCAGAGGGTATTCCCTATATTCGGCCTATTAAAGCTGAGATTCAAGAACTCCATCAAACCATTTCCAATGCACAATGGAATGCCCGAAGAGTCTCTCCTTTTTTCCCTCACAAAAACCTAGGTAGTTTCATGAGTAGTAACATTTTTTTAAACCTGTCAACCAGTGGGTCTGAGATCCACAGGACAGTGGTACACTACCTTTTCATATGAATTAAAGAAAGGGGTGGAGCATCCACCACAGGATAAATCACTTTTCAGTAGGTAATTCACTAGGGAGTTTGTACAAATCCACTGGGGAGCTTTTGTGTGAGCTGCTGGAAATGCTTTAAAATATAAAAGAGTCTGAACTGGTACATGATTAGAACTCCCACTGAAGTTTTCCTGGAGTTATGATATTCTTTGTTGTCTAATATGGGCTGAGCTAATGCTACACAATCTTGTTTTCCCCAAACTTGTAGAAACATAAATGTTTCTAAGATTTCTACCCCTGGGACAAATTAGAATAAAATTAGCTTACAGGCATATGTGTGTACACACAAACGTACACGCACACTGATTGTTTCCCTGAGAAATCAGACTAAGTATACCAGTTCCTGAGTCCAGTGAAACACAGAAAGGATGACGGATAGAAATTGTGTAGAAAGTTGAACTATTGGAATTCTTTAATTAGTTGTTCATGGAGGAGTTGGTAGTTTCCTTAATGCTGGAATGAAGTTTAAATTATGGGGTTTTTCACTTCAGGAGGTATGAAAATATTTCTGCTGTTTGTAGAATTTGTACTGTTCGTATGTAATTTTCTAGGAAATGCAAAAGTTTTCATTTGAGTTTTACTTCAGTCAAAAGCCAAATTAAACAACAGTCACAAGAATCAGTATCTGAACTTTCTATTTAGGTTGTTTCCTAAAACATTTCTGCAATCTTTTTTTTTTTTTTTTTAAAGTGGAGCTTCAGTATCTCCATGTTTGCTCCACTGCCATAATTTTTTTTAGCTTGCTAGGGAGAAAATCAATGGGCTACGAGTGAACCTTTTCTTTTGTCTCATGAATACCACTGAACTTTCACTACCTCACGTAATATTAAAATCCTCATTGAGAAGTTGTCAGGTTTAGCATTGCCTGTGCAGCTTTATTTTATGCTCTTTTCTATATAGTCATTATGATGCATATTTTATCAGCTGCTTTACTTTTTCTTCAGTTGCACATTCAATGTAGAGTGAAAATGAAAAAGGTACAGAACTAAGTTTATCTTTTGTATTGCAAAAGGTACAAAGCTATTGTTTTTTGTCCGTTAGTATGTTCTTTGGGACTTAAATCATTTTATAAGGAACGTATACTTGATTTGCTACAGTTGTTTATGTTTTACCTCGCTAATTCCCTTTCTACATTTAGTTTGTAGATTCTCTAGCTCAAGGCGCAGAAGCACAAGAAGGTTCCCGTGTGCTAGCTGCTCTGAAATTACTTTCCCCATGTAAGCTGCTCGTCTAGGGCCACTGTGAGCTCTTTCGCTTGCTTGTATGCTGTTTTTGCATAAAGATCGTGGACTTACTTAATGCCAAGGTTTCCAAGTTCTGCATTACGGGTTCAACAAAAGACTGTGCCTGAAAAGTGATTGTTTGAGCCACAGGAATAAGCTCTATGGGCAGATTTACTTGTTAAATGCAGGGAAACAAAGGAGCAGATTCAAAACTCTATGTCCTAAACCAGATACCAGTCTAAGTTCTAACGAAGTCAGAACAATGCGTTAGAATGTCTAATTTCTGTCAGCTTCTGTATTTCACACTGTATCTTGTGTTCTTACAGTTTCCAATTTCTCTCCTGGACTTGAAGAAATTTTAACCAAAATAGTTTTGAATGTAGTTTTAAAATAAGGAGTGTGTTTCTGTTTGCTGTTAGTTTTGTAAATGCTAATCTTTAGCCTAAACTTCAGCTGCATCCCCACAGAATGAATAACAGAAGCCTTGCAAATTTTCCTCTCCTTTTCTCAACCTTTTCTGAGAAAAAAGGATTTTGTGTATTATACTGCAAAGAAAGGCTACTCTTGCAGAAATCTTTATTAAAAATAGAGACTACATGTTGTGATAGCCCACCGCTCCAATACAATGAGAGAATTGATAAATAAACAGTTCTTATCATTAAGATGGTTCCCTGTTGTGTCTTTCAGAAGCCAGATGTTTCCAGAGTGCAAAGATTCAATTTATCTGTAGACTTCTCAATGCTTGGTTTGCTTTAATTTAAAATGATACTTTGAATATGCAGAGGTTTGCTGCTTGGCTGGTTATATAAGAAAAAAGTTACAAAAGAAAACCATAATTACATCATTGCAATAGCAGTGACCAGGAACTTGTCCTTATACACTATCTGTGAAGAAAAAACATTTTCCTTACCGACCAAGACCAAAAATCCTCAGATGAGCAGTGCTAAGACCATTGATGTTTCCTAAGAAGAAAGGTGCACCAGAAACTTAGCTCTTTTAGAATTTGTAATCTACCATAAATAAATAAATAATCCTCTGTTGAAATAAGTACACCACAGAGACAGCACCATGGATTGCAGCAGAAGGGACACTTTTCTACAGAAAGATAGCGCATGAGAAATGCAATGGCAAATAAGTACCAGGTACAAATTTACCTGGGGAAGAGAGGAGTGAAGGGGCTGAATGCCTGACAATATTGCTTGCAGTAAGGCATGGCTACAAGATTATGGATGCCCCCACGCTGATAGGGTTGAGTTTGCCTGTCTTGTATGGCAGCAGAGGTGTCCTACCATCCTCAGCCTGAAGGCTGTAGAACAATTAACTGACTCACAGTACCATACTGCTCACTGCTCTGTAGCTGGATTTTCCCCTCACTTCCTTATCATCTGTATCTACCACTACCTTTTGTCTTTCCTGTTTCCTATTTCTACAGTTTCTTCACTGATAAATTTCTTGGTAAACTATGTTAACAACCTGTATAAAAATGTGTCATTTCTTCTCTTAACTATATATATATTAGGTTCCTAGTCTTATCCTTATTTTAATTACCTTGTTAATAACCTGATGGACTATGTACTCAAAACTAAATTCTCCATGCTTTGTCAGTAAGGCTCCATTCCGAATGCTTACATTTTAAATGTAAGGCGCTTGCCTGTATCATGTAATGCAAAGCAGCTTTAACAAGGCTCTTCACTAACGGACCTTAAAGAATTTAAGTGTTCCTGAGGAAAAAGGGGAGGTCCTCACATGGGTCTATAACTGATAATGGAGAGGAAAGAGAAAATAAAACATTTCATGGTGGAGGGTGACTGTCAGAGAAATGCATCTGGGACCAATCTTGCTCAGCATATCCATGAATGACCTAGAAAAGAGACTAAAGAGAAATGTCAAAATAATCTCTCATTGCCAAGTATCATGAGGTAAAAATTAAAACGAAGCACAAGGAGTTGCAGCAGAATCTCAGAGTGAGTGATTGCTGAGTGACACACCAGCAGATGGGAGTTCAGCATTGGAACTATACAAAGGGAAAAGGATGTGGGAAAAGAGTTTAACTTTACATACTGGAGCTCCTACCAATCAAGAAGGAAATCTTGGCTGCTGCTGACCTCAAATCAGTCAGAAGATAAAACTTTTTAGGAAAGGAATAAAGAATAAGGGAGATAACACTTATATCTCGCTATAAATACATGCTGTCTGTATTTTCCATTTCCAAAATGATACTGTAGCATAGAAAAAATGTATCAAAAAGGTGGCAGAGTCCTGTAGCCTCGTGGATGGCCTGGAGAAGATGACTAAGGAGTGACTGTACAGTTTTTCTCATAACAAGAGCTTTCAGAGAGAAACTTTTAAATGGAGAAAAGGTAACAACACAAATAAATAACGAAGCTCAATGCCATAAGATGTAGTGGGGGCCAAAAAAGAAATATTTTTTCATTTAAAAAATTGACAGATTCCTGGAAGAATTGTTCGCACAACAGCAACATGTTAGAAATAACTTGCTCCAAGATTCCCAATGTCAATCTATAGTCTTTACCACGACAAATTAAAAAGAGCATTACATTTTGATAAGTCAGAGTACTTGAAAAGAAATAAATAACAGGACTCTGGAGACACCACTAAGGAGTAATAAAAATCAAAGAGAGACAATCAGGCTTTAAGCTTTATGTACAGTGTCTGAACAGCGAAATGATCAAATCACCTGCCCATATAGCCAGATGGATCCTATCTCTTTTCGTGTGGTTTTATATTGACACTGGGAACAGAATTTCTCTGAATGAGAAGAAATAAGCTATCAGAATCTGCTCTTCTGACTCAGATGAGGACAGGATTAAACCTTCATATTACTGAATTGATATCAAAATTGTAGCTGAATTGGCTCATTACCATTTAGAAACTTTTTTTAAAGCTTAAATAATATAAATACTTGCATGCTAAAGGTTAATTTACCTACAGTTCAGAAACAAAACCATGCATCCATTTCTCATCTGGGGAGAAATGCTGTATGTCTCACACTGAAGGTTTTTATTTGGGTTTCCTTTGCCCTTGATTAAATGGGATGCAGCTGAAGGGATTTTGTTCCCTGACGGAGGATTGGTAGGGAGTGCTGCAGTAGAACTTGTAAGGTACGAGGCTGGGTATATGGTCTGCTAGTGAGCTATGCAGCAGTGGAAATGGCAGCTGGCTTGTATTTCATCCTTGTCATTAGTGCTTGCTGTAGAGTGGGATTTCCTCAGCCAGGGAGGATGGTTAATCATAGTTGAAGGGAGCTGCATTGAAGAGTACATAGTTCTAATAGAAGTTGACCTAAGACTGCTTTATTCATTTGTATTCCAAGATCTTGCCTCTTCCTCCACCAAAATATTTGTCAAGATCAAGATAAAAAATGCTAATCCTTTCCAATAAATAAGGCTAAAAGAACCCTGGGGCATACCACAGATTGCCTGTTCTGAATTGTCCCCACGATGATCCCTGGGCCTCAGGTGCACTCGGGGGCTCTGCAGACCTTCACCCTCCAGCAGTGGGCTGAAGAGCAGCTCTGAAATCCTGGCAGCAGCCTGCTGGGCCAGAGCAAGGTGGGAAAGGACTGTGTGAAGCTGTGCTGGGGTCCTCAACCCTGCCTCATCACTGCAGATTGGCAATCTGGACTCTCAGCAGACCCAGGTGACCATCCTCAGACCTGATCCTCTTGCTTGGGTGCCTGGGTCTGCACCAGGTGGGTAGGATTCCTGCCCTGCCATGACCTCCCTGCTCACCCTGCTGCTTCCTGACATGGGGTACTAGAGCCTGGCAAGAGAAATAAGCACCCTGTGGGCCTGGGGAGTCACCTGCTGGAACAGCATGTGGAGGTCAACCAGCAATAACTCTGAGCAGCCTTGACCCTCCTGGGAGACTGACTAGGTAACAGGGTCCTCCTCATCTCTCCCCCACAGCTGCGCAAGGTATCAGAGGCTTATTCCCCAGGCTGCCCTCCGTATCTTTCTTCACGTACTTCATAAATGACTCACCGGCTGCTCCGCTCCCTTGCTATACTCTCCATCAATAATTTTACAATCAAGATTTAAAATGGTCTGCCTAAATTTTTATGGTGTGAGACTCTTTATGACGTCCTGAACCAAAACTGCCTTTGAGATACAGGAATTTATTTCCTCCAGCAGTTCCTTGGAAACATTTTTTAGCACTAAATATATTAAAAAAAAATAATAATCCTACTCATGTCTTGTTCCTTGGTTGCTCCGTGGAAGAATAAGTCTCTGCTTGAGCAGACCTTTCAGAAAGTAGAGCAGAAAGGACTGGGCATTGTTCTGAAATGAGAACCCATAGTCAGGATGACTCAGAGTGCAGAAATGAACTATAATTATATCTGTAGGTTTTCAACGACTGCTTTATCTATTTCATGCTCATGAAATTTGCCCAGAAAGCCTCTTTTCTGTAAGGCCTTGTTAAGGATATTTACAATGCCCATATTCTAATATTTTTCTACTGTACTGAAGGAGAAATACAGATTGCTCTGTTAATAACAAAAAAAATCCTTGTGTTGTCCAGGACTGATGTTTTCCCTGCCTTTAATGGTGTTTGCTCTACAGGATTAGTTTTTAGTGTGCCTTCAAACTCTGTGGGGTCTCATACCCCTACAAAACATTGGCTTTTCCTGTGCTTTCACCAAAATTTGAAAATTTTGGTTTTCAATTTCTGGTAGAAAGGGGACCCCTTCCACAAAGCTCATACTAGAGCCTTTCTTCCTCTTGACATGCCATGGGTAACCCTGCAGCCATGCATTTATGCCAGCAGAGGAAGCTTACGTGGCTTCATATGCACACAGATTGCCTTCTGCAATTAGACTTGGCTGTGTGTTGAAGTCGTGGTTCAACAAGCCATCTTGTCAGAAAATAGTTTTGTCTATTACAGAAGCAAAGTTTGAAGTTCGAAAAACAGTATTCAGCTTTAGGTCGTGTGAATGCTAAAGGGGGGAAAATGGCTATTGTATTTTGTATGTTCCTCGAAGAAAAATTCAGTATTTTGCTATGTTTGTAGAAAACATGCTGTTATATATCTTTTTTGTTTCCTGCAGTGATGTACTTCGTATCATTCACAGAAAATATTGCAGGTTTCTGAGATTCTTATTAGTAGGAGAAAATTCACTTTCTCATAGGACAGAGAATAAGCCGAGATGAGACAGGAAATGGAAGAAACATCTCAAGTGTTGTATGCCCTTTATTAATAATGAGCAGAATATAAGTGCCTGAAAGTATTTTAGTATTCCAGGCAGACAATTAAAATTACATGGGGACCTAGAGCTCATCAAGAAACATGAGACTGATTATACTGCACTGTGCCTCTGCCCCCGAAGAGATTAATTTCATTAAACCTTGCTTTTTATAAACCTTTCTTTTACCCTCGTCACACAAAGCAAACATAAGCGAGCAGGAGAAAACATAGCTTCTCTGTCTTCTTCTCACATTTCACATTTTATAATGGAGACATCAGTTCTTATCTCAGATTAGTGTCTATGTACACAACAGACTAGCAAAAACTCCAGACTAAATGGACCCATTAAGGATGACCCTGTAATCATGATGAGATGCTCTAGCCTATAACTATGTCCCTAGACAGTCCATGTCATCACAGATCTAAAACGTTTGCTTGCAGGCTGTTGCTGTCCCAGCAGAAAAAGTTGCACTATTATCTCATTGATAACTGAGAAGTAGTGGTCTTACAATCGACCGCATTGTTTCACTCTTTTCGTTCAAGAATTGTCACATTTTAGCCCTTCATTAATCTCACTATATACCAGAAGCTACATGTAAAATCTCATGTTGACAGAAGTTTATTGTATTCATCCATTGAACACAAAACCATACGGATTCCCGCAAGATTCAGTTGTCGGTCTAGAGCTTTGGTAACAAATGAAGATCATTGCTATGTGATGTGTTTTTTAGGCTATAGCTTCATGTTGTGCTTAATCCAATTTAACTGCAGTCTGCTGCCAAAATGCTGATCCTGCTCTTCCTTTCTCCCAGCCCTGGCTCCCGTCCTTGCATTAGCAATCACATGCCCGCATGGGGATTTGAATCAGTTCACTGATCCCATGGGAAATGCATCCACATCCTGCTGGATTAGCCTCTTGTGACAGCAGTCTCTGGGTGTCACGCAGCAGGGACACCGTGTATGTGGGAGGGAGGAAGGCCAGCGCATCCCATTCAATTAGCTCAGATGGGGTAGAAGGTGAAACTCCATCCAGAATGTCCTGCATGGAGTGGGATGGTGGGTCTAGCTCCCTCATACCACAAAATTCACCTTCTATTCTTGCAGCAGTGAATGTTCCCACTCGTGGTTTAAGCCCAGAGCTGTGTATCCAGAGCAGAGAAGGTACAGAAGCAAACAGTGGAGGGATGACTTCACTGCCACAACTGATACTAAACCTATTTGCTAGGTAGTCAGAGGCCCTCAGTACATAAGAACACCAGCCTGCAGCCTTCCCAGTCCCAAAATTTAAAGCCGAAGAGCAAAAAGCCAGAAATCACAAATATCCCCAAAACTGGATTTGTTGTTTTGGGAAGGTTTCTATTATGAAAATAAATTAAAGCTTGTAAACTGTATTCTGACATATGAACCTACCATCATCTCCACTAAATATGTGTGTGGGACAGTTACAGCCTGTAATAACTGTGACCCCACAAAAATGCAGGTCCTGTGCATGTGCTCTCCCACCCTTCCCATCATTCCCATCCCACAGCCTTCTAAAACTAGTTACCCAGTAAGTTCCTGTAGTGCTTGTGGTGCTCTGCCACACTCCAGCCATCTTCCACCTCCTCTTGCAGACCTCCTCTCATTCACAAAAATCTGCTGCCGCCTCCCACTTGCACCAGACCTTTGGCAAGATCCCAAAGCCTTGTGCTCCTTTGGCTTCTACAGTTGCTGGCTCGGTTTTCTTCCCACCATTTTCAAGTGAACAGACTTCCTGGGGATTTTGGACTGAGCATCTCTTCTTCCAGCTGAGATAGTGGGTACCTGATGCTTTACTTGCAAAGAAGAGCATATTTTGCCTCTCCGCATTAGCACCAATGTTCTTCACTTCTCAGAAGTAAATTTACAGGGGGAGTTATGGGCTGTAAGCTCATATAAACACTGCAAAGGAGCAGCAGAGCTGTGCAGACTTCGCATCACAGCATCTCCTATGGCAGAGGGATTTGTCTCAGCAGTACAGCTGCTTGTAGAAATGATCAGAGGGAACTGCAGAAGGCCACAAATCTACATGTATTTTCTGGTGAGGCTTAAGTGATAAATACACAGATAAACCCCTGAATCTGCTACCAAAAATTATCTCTACTGACTCTGTATCTTCTGAATACAGCAAGAAACAGAGCTGACCCTGCTAGATTCTTTGTACACAGACTTACTTGGGCTAAATGCAAATTTCTGCTACACTCAGTGTGCAGAACTCACCTAGGCAGTCTGTTCTGGGTCAGGTTCTAGTTTCTTATCTTAATACTGTGATTGTCTTACAATGATCTGCTCTCAGTTCTGCTCATTCTGGTTCTTGCATTTAGACTATATCGTGCCCTAACTGCATCTTCCCTCCAAACTCCCTCGGTACTGGTCATGGCCTTCCCCTACCTTCTCTCGAGAAGTTCACCAATGCCAAAGTGCAACTCACCAATACCAGATATGGAAAAGCTGCTTCAGTTATGTGCCCTGAGGGGCTCAGGCAAAGCATACTAATATCAGTGGAAAGATTCTCATCAATTTCACTGGAGTTTTGATTTCTGCTGTTTCTAGGTGGTACATAGGCTCCTCAGCCCATGGCACATCTTCCTTATCTTCCTTTCTCACTTGTATAGAGGCTGACACTATAGCCACTGACTTGTTTCCATGGGAAATTTTCTCCAAGAGCAAGCTTGGCTTACATTGTGATGCAGCTCTCTGATGGCATTTATTTGCATTTATGGAAGTAAAATTTCTAACCTGGTCCTTGTTAGAGCTCAAGATTTTACCATGTGTTTTTATGTCATTCGTCCAGCAGAAACACAAGACCATGTATTCATATTCTCGCTGTTAAATAAAGAAGCACTTTCAAAGTATGTGTATCTATGATTCTTATACACGTAATGTGTTTCTATTTAATGATTTGGGTGTTTAATCAACCTCTGTAAAGATTATTTTTAAAACATTTCAGTTCACCTTTAAAATTAAATTCCAGATTTCCAAGAAGTCCATGTGAGGATTAGGATGCAGTGCCATGAACTGTTTTAACTGCTCAGACTGCCCCTTCCAGTGACCACCTCCTTTTTCAGCACTGGCATAATTTCGTATTAACTGAATCTGAGCTGGAAACCACGTCTCTAGCCTCCAGAGATCCTGAGCTGAAGTTTCCTTTGCTTTCCATAGGGCAGACACCATGGAGGACAGAGCAAGGAGGAGCAGCTCTGGAAAGAGGGCTAAGGGTGCAGGAGTCCGTGCACACAGGTCCTTGGCCCCAATCTGAATATCTGGTTAGAAGTGCGTGGGGAGTTGCCATCCAATGACTCTCCTAACTCCCCCCATGCCAAACCTTTGACATCCGGGGTCCCAAACTGTCGTACATCAGCCCTTCCCAAACTATTTCAGCATGCAACACCAGGGTAATCCACATCTCTCCTCCTCGCAATCCTGCTTCCCAAAGCTCTCCCATCCAAGTCACAACTCACTGCAAGTCTCTTCTGCTTGGAAGACCTCCCCAAGGCCAGTTGCCTCAGGACCTATCCAGACCCTGCTCACAATCCTCTCAGCCCTGGTAGTAGCAGCATCCACAGCCCCACAGGCTATGGAGGTTCCTTGTTGCCCCCCCAAGAACTATAACAGCCCTATACCCAAAGCTCTTTCCTAAGCATGTCTCGGTTTGACCCTAAAGTTTGTGGGAGAGGTAAACAAGCTGCTTCTGCATACACTGGAGAAGACATCAATGTGAAAAGAGCAGTGTTCAAGAGAGGCCTGAAACTGGATGCCATTCAGGAATGAGATGCTCTTCCAGCAAACTCCCTTAATGGGCTGTATCTAGCTGACATGGCCTCACCAAGTGCCATCTCAGAGAGCTGGGGCCCCTACCAAGTGTGGTGATTGTGGCTTGCTTTATAAGAGAGAGGCTGGGCTGAGTTGTTGTACAACAGACTAACAGCTTGGGAAGTCACACAGGAGGTGGGAATCTGAAATCAGTGCATCCTTAGTCTATCAAGACCAAATGTAGATCAGCCCAAATTCCGTATCCACTTAAAATT
Organism: Aegotheles bennettii; assembly: GCA_013398125.1. Taxonomy (NCBI): domain Eukaryota; kingdom Metazoa; phylum Chordata; class Aves; order Caprimulgiformes; family Aegothelidae; genus Aegotheles; species Aegotheles bennettii. Next base: position 369,132 of record VZRW01003485.1, on the reverse strand, counting down.
CTGTTTTTCTGGAGTGTCAATATATCCCTGTATACAACACAGTGCTGTTTTTTTCTAGGGATGAGTCTGCTGTGCCCACAGGAGCCAATTTTGCTTTGTCTGACTGACATTTTGCTCAATTACAAAAACCTACTTGTGGCTTTGCTTCTTAGGGCAGGGTTTCATGCCTGGGGTTTAGGAAGTGCTGCAGTTAAATTGGATTAAGCGCAGCATGAAGCTTGTACCCAGTCATTTTATCCTCTGTTAGAGTAAGAGTGCTGGGTATGGCAGAACAGCCACCTTTATTCTCGTTCTTTGTTATTCTCCAATATCAAAGTCTCTTTATATGATACCACGTAGGATTTTGGCAGTTCTAACAAGTTTTAAAAGGTTTTAAGGGGAGATGCCTTCCACCAGCACTGCCAGGGGCCATCGTCTCTTGCTTAAATACGTCTGGATAATTTTATTTTGTAAACGTGCAGCAGCCCTAAGGTCTTCAAAAGCGATACTGGTGTGTGCACGAGGTGTTTTCCCAGGATAACCTGGCGCTTGCGATGACTGTGAGTGGAAACTGACGGAGGGGGGGTGCAGGCGGTGTCTGTGCGCCCCGGCCCGGCCCGGCCCGCCCGCGGGGGGTGCTGTCCTGCCACCTGGTGGCGGGGAGCGGGCAGCCGCCTCGCCTGTGGGGCAGCTCGGGCGGCGACAGGGACAGCGGCATCGAGTTTGCCGAAGACACCAAGCTGTGTGGTGCGACCGACACGCTGGAGAGAACGGATGCTGTCCCGAGGGACCTTGGCAGGCTGGAGGAGTGGGTCCATGCAGATCGCATGAAGCTCAACAAGGCCAAGTGCAAGGTCCTGCACGTGGGTCAGGGCAATCCCGTGCAAATACAGGCTGGGTGGAGAATGGACTGAGAACAGCCCTGAGGAGAAGGACTTGG
>VZRW01003485.1:337271-367746 GCA_013398125.1 Aegotheles bennettii | reverse complement strand
GGCCAGGTTGGATGGAGCTTTGAGCACCCTGGTCTGGTGGGAGGTGTCCCTGCCCATAGCAGGTGGGTTGGATCTGTATGATCTTTAAGTTCCCCTCCAACCCAAACCATTCTGTGAGTCTATGATCCCTATCAGTATTGCCTAGAATCTGTAGTCACAGACTGATGTTGTGTTACAAAAACCTGATGTGGGCAAAGCAAATAAATCCCTGTTGTTCTGCAAGCTGCCTCAAAGCAGTCCTGAGATGGCTCAGGACTTCTTTGATTCCTGCTGCTTCTGCCAGGCTCCCTGAGGTGGAAATAGGTGACACAGAGCAGCACCTCAGGCCTGCCTCCCACAAGCAGGGTGGCAGCAAGTTTTAAGAGGGAGCAAGTTCATCAGCTGTGTGCTGTGTCCAGTCTCTGGGCACTGTAGCAGCCATCTGATCTGAAGCTGGTGTAGTAGAGAACTGATGACTCACACTTGCAGCGAAATGCATGACATAAAAAGCCAAAATCAAACAAACAAGCAAACAAACAAAACCCCCAAACCCCAGCCTGGTTTCCATAGCTCAAGCAGGAATGAGATGATCTGACAATAACTTCTTGCAAGTAACTTCTTGCCCTGCTGCAGCAGAGAACAGCATGACCATTATCCTCATATTCCCGCTCCCTGCAGAGCAGCAGAAGTTCAGCGTGCAAATAAATGTAGAGGACCCAGAGGTCTTTTCCCTGACTCTCCCCTGCTCAGTTTCTCAACTGCAGTCCCTCCCTCCCCATGCCCTGCACAGGCCCAGCACTCAGCCAGGCCCTGCCAGCATGGGACAACCACAGCTCTGACTTTAGTAAACTCATGCAGTAGTGTTGGCCCCCTACCTTCCCATGTTTGGGATCAGATTTCAGTAAAAATGCATTCAATGTCATTAATTCAGTTTGGTGGTTACAGAACTGATCTCAGGCACCGTGTTGAAGTAAAGTACCAGCCTGAAGGAGTGGCACCAATTGAATTAACCTTTACTTGAAACATTTTTTGTAAGATAAGACCTTTAGGAAATAGAACTCCCATCTAAGTAGAAGAGATTTCCAATTTTTACTACCAAGGAAGCATGGCATACCTCCAGGAGCACTGATCTTGTTTGTTTGGTTGGTTTTTTGTTTAAGTTTATCAGGCTTGAATAAAGTATTTTTCCCAGCTGTAAGAACTGGATGTTCAATGTGGAGTAAAAAAGTCTTATATGGGCTGTGATGGAAAGAATCTCTGACAGGGCCATACATTGCACTCAGCTGAATCTCACAGGAGGAAGACAAACACAATTTCACATAAGCAGACAGCTGAGATTTCATCTTAATCTCATGAGGGTTTTATTGGTTTTTTGCGGCAGAACAAGGTTGAACGAAGGGTTGCAACAGCAGCTAGAGAGTGAGTGCTGCTAATGTGCCTTAATCTATTTCATGCCTAGCTCTTGCAAAATTTTTATTCATTTTTTTATGCAGCTTCCACAGCTTCAATTCTTGTTTCCCCCTCAATTAAAGCAAAGGTGTTACCGAGACTTTCTACATCTGCTGGCAAAGGCAAGCCTATCTGATTAGCTTCTGCAATAATTAGGATTCCTTTAGGATGCAGTCAGTGGCAGTTTTAACAACTCTTCACACCCAAACCACTCTATGGTTCTATGGGAAGATGGTAAAAATGTAACAGCAATAATATAGAGTCTGTTGAATTGCAGGCTCACGTGTTACCCTTGTACTGTGCTAAACTCCACAAAATCCTGTCCTATGTGGTGTCTCTGGGAGAAACAGCAGGGATTTAATTAGGTTGGAAATGGGGCATCCTTGATTGTCCTGAGGATGATCTCAGGAGTTGCTACTTCCTCTTTGATAATTTTGTCTCTCTTTCACTCTCTAAAGCGTGATTCAGTTATTTTATTATCAATATTCTAACCTCTGCAAGATGGTCAGTGGTATGCTAAAGCACTGTGTCCAGGTATGAACGAAGAATGTAAAAATAATTTGTAGAATAACAGTATATACAGGTGGCTTTCAATTGCTTCCAGGAATTTAATTCCAGGAATTAAAAAAATCCAACAATTTTGTATAGACATTTGCCTAAAACTATAGAGAAGTCTCTGAAAGGATTGCACTGCTTGTAGGCCCATTTTCAAAAGCAGCAAATGGCAGGGACTGGATTTATGTATCTGACTTTGCACAGTTTTAAGTGCCCGGGTCAAGTGTCATTAGGTTGAGCTAATGAGCAGTGAGAAAAACATTGAATCTCCACAGTATATTTGCAATATTAGTAAGCACATAGACATACACATTCCTGTATCTACCTGGTCTGATATGCATGCAGATTTGATTGCTAGAGCAGGCTTTCATAATTCACCTCTCCTGCATTTTTAAAGGGTTTTGTTTGTTTTAAATAAGAACAGAAGTTATAATGATCAACTTTTAATTTGATTGATTTCAGGGTATCTATCTTCTCTGCAACAGAAAAAGATATGCAAGAGACCCACTCAGCAGTCTGGTAGTCTAGACAGCAGCTTCCAAAACCAAACACTGTCAGATTTAGAGACTAACTTTACATCTTTAATCCTCAAAACCAAGGGACTGTAAACACTTGATTGCAGCCTGAAGACCAATTCCTTGCACGTGGCTTCTAGACACAATCACAGCAGTGCTGACAAGAGCTGCCCAGGTGTCTGTACAAGGTTCCCTGATTTTTTTACATCACATTTTGGATGAGAAGCACATGGATATTTTAACCTTAATTACTTCAATCCCTGTTGTAAATGAGATAAAAACCTCATCATGTACAACTGCCTCCATACTAACTTACAGGGCTGAAGAGACAAGGGAATTTTTCTCCTCATCGAAAAGCTTGCCCATCTAGTTTTACAGCATTAGTAGCTTTCTACTCATAAAACACATCCATCCGTGCTGTAGACAAGTGAGTTTGCTAAAGTACTAACTCCCAACAGTGTATGACACAAAATATAGACACATGACACGCATATCAAAGGAAAAAAAAAACGTTCAAATGCTAAATAAACATTGCACCTGGTATGGGTAAAACAGTGGACAGGAGTTGCTGTCTTGTAGGGATACAGTTAAGAGACTATTTTGCTTTATTTTCATGGCAAAGGAAAGGCCGGCTAGTCTGCCACAAGCAAAGCTGATGCAAAACCTCCTTAGCTCCTCTGAGGATGACAGGGAGCCAGCTCCTCCCAGGGCTGTCCCAGGAAACCCTCAGCCCTGTGGGCTGTGAGGACACCCAGCATCTTGAATCCACAGGAAAGGCTCTCCCTGGATGCCCTTAAGGCCAGTTTGGGTACAGGACTAACTAGTATGCAGCATGCACACTGATTGAATATTTCTGTGTGATCACTTGCACGTACAAGCTAGGCTTGCTGTAAAATAGGGTAAGAGTAGTGGAAGCCAGGTGTCAAAGCAGCTATAAGTTTGGCCAGGGGCCATGGAGTCCAAGCCAACTGCTAGAGAAACTGTAGGATGTGGAGCTAAATACAGGAATTCCCAAACAATATACAGGCCGCTGGCACTCTGCTACATGGTCCACAGGGGTAGAGAATCCTGTTAATCAGCAACATTTAGTCTTCCTTACTATAACTTTGATGAGTGTTACAGGTATATTCAGACAGAGAAGACTGACACCGGTCTGTTGTCTTCAAGTGGTGGAGCATGTATGAGGAAGCAGCAGAGAGGCGGTATCAAGTTTTGTTAACATGCAACTGTAAGTCATAGTCTTACATCACTTCCATTATTTTGTTACAACACAAGTTTTATTGCTGTTGCTTATTTCAAATATCATTTGCCATTGTCTGTTTACCTGAGTGGACACCTCATTAACACATTTAAATTTAAAACATAACAGAAGTTAAATGGGTAGTTGACAGGCACATGAAGCATTGTATACAGTGCATGTTCAAGTTACTGCCATATGGAGCACAGACAGCACTTCAAGCTGAGCAATGTCAGTGGTTTGCTCCCATTATCCTTAACGAAGCGCATATCAAAGGAGGCAGGACATAGAATTTAAGGCACATGTGACCTGCTGCTTTCAAGTAACAGTGAGACTGTAAGGGTCACACAGACAGCTTGGCTTCAATTACTATTTCTTGGCAATACTAGTTTCTTTCATGATATAAAATTGAAATGCAGTATAAAAATACATCATCTTTTCACAGGGTCTAACAGTGCCAAGTGCAATTTCAGTATTTGAATGCTGTAGTATTTAAGCTTGAGGTACATTAAGAGTGCAAATTGTGCTGGAGTTTCTCCAGGGTACCGTGTTCAGTACAAGAGAGACTAACCTTTTCCTCTTGCTTTCCAAGAGAGGCTGCATTTCAAGTTAAAACAGTTTTTCTTAACCTCTCCCTTTGGGCATATCATCCATAGGAGGTATTGATGCCCCAATTCCTCTTATTGTAGGGATAGTTAACAGGATGCCATAATTTATAAACACTCCTTGAATACACCTTTTACATCCGAGAGTCAGCTTCAACTTGCTTTTCATTGACATCTTCGTCCTTTTTGGCTCGTTTCTTTTCTTCCTCATCAAGTTGGGCTTCAATCTCATTTGGATCAATATAGGTATAAAAATAAGCCATAATAGCAAAAATGATGCAAACTGCCAACAGCAAGGCAGCAAACAGCACATACTCTGCCCACTGCAAAACAAATAAATAAATAAATGTATAATTTATCCATCAATATTTGTTCTTCAAAAGAATTACACCTTTTACTGTTTGCAAGGAATAAAGTTAATTCAGAATGTGAAACTGAGCACACATAACAAGTACCATATGACTTAAAGGACTATGTATTAGATGGCTATAATACATATTAAAGCAACTCAGAATTGAGGGCCTTTCAGCAGTTCTGCCTTCAATGAAGAGATGAAAATTCTATGAATGCTGGAAAGTTCTACAATATCCTCTTCCCTGAGGCATGGGAATGGAGAGAAAGCTTAGGAAGAAAACTCAACTCCTCCTTTTGGTCAAGTAATCTCATTTTTAACCAGGCTGGTAATGAACCTGCTTCCACTTAGGTCAGCAGTAGAGTTTCTACTGACCACAGATCTAGGCAGAGAGAAAGAGCAGGAACTTCAGTTTCAAAGTGCTATCTCCACCTGAAAAGCCTCAACAGCTCTGTTTCATGCTCTTTCTGGTTAATTTAGCTGAAACCAGGACTGCCAGACCCATTCCCTCCTCTCAGATATCCTTTTTGATTCATTAGGGAGTGCCACAAATAATCTGATAAAGTCTTTTCCAAGTTCTCTTCACCAGGAAAACCACAGCTTTCATGCTCCAAGGAGTGAGGTTTGAAACTAATGGAGCCAGAAGAAGGGATGTGGCAAGGCTGAGGTATGCAGGTGCAGGTTCATTAGCAGTGAACAGAATTTTGGTAGGTTTTAATCCCATTAGTCTAGAATTTCAGCCCAGGAGTTTGAGAGCATTTCCAAACCATGAGAAGCAATTTGTTGTAGAGTTGCTAGAAACTGCTGCTTGCAAGAGAAGGAGCCTGAGAGGGCAGGAGTTCAGAATAGCAAGCAGCAGGTAAGAGGTAGAAACCTTTGTTGAAGTGATATTTGTTAAAATCATAGAATGGTTTGGGTTGGAAGTGACCTTAAAGATCATCCAGTTCCTACCCCGCTGCCATGGGCAGGGACACCTCCCATCAGACCAGGGTGCTCAATACCCCAGAATAATTTAAAGTTGTGTATGTGCATGTGTACACACACTGAGAAGTGCTGAGGAAAAATATCAGCAGAAACTTTAGAAGTGGCTCCAGAGGACAAATTTTAGTGCAGATAGCTTATAAAGACTCATAACTGTTACTTTTATACTCTAATGAGATTCAGTCAAGCACTAGTTCTACAGCTGACTGCTACAACTCTTGTAGCTAACACTAAACTCTTATGTTCCAATTATAAATGCAAATCTACCGTAAAGCTGAAGTTGAAAATTATCAGCCATGATTTCCCCCCTGTATTAGAACTGCTTTCTCGTAGTGTAGCACACTTATGGGCTTACCTGCTCATTGAGTTTGGATGCTCCAGCCACAATAAGGACAATTATGTTACCAACAGCCACCGTTAGCAGCCATCCTGCCTGCAGCACTGCCTTCATGTTAGATGGTGCCTATAGAAGTAAAGGCACTTTAGTTTTAGCCAGACACCACTCCCTCTTATTTTCTGATGTTTATTTCATTCTTTACATTATAATGAATACTGGTTTTCTGGGGAGGGAGGGGGATTTCTTGGTTTAGTTGGTGTTTTTCTTAATTGAAAATTGTTGGAGAACTAAACAGACCTGGGGAAAGCTTTAAGGAGCAAGAGGTTACTAGTACTGACTATAACACCTTTTTGTACACACTGAGTAACTAACAGGCACGTTTTACACCTGACTCAGTCTCACATGGTACACATTAAATGAAGAAATTGAATGCATCATAGTCTAGCAAGTCACATCTTACAGTGTTCCCATCAGTGCAGTTTATAGACTCAGAATTAAGGGATGAAGTAGACACAACTTATAATACAAACCAGAGTTGGAAGACAAAGGAATTAAAAGTGTATAATTAAACTGCTGCTAAATACTATATGGAAGAAATTGGTGTGGAGATAAGGTGTCAGTACTTGTTCATTTTATATTTGAATGCTCTCCAGTTTGGTTTTACAGCAGCAGTACAGTTCCACTAATTTTTAATGGAAAGTCACAAGTGTGAAGGAGATTTGAGGACTGGTGGTCAAGTATTCAAATGATATGATTCAGCATAGCTTCATGGAAAACATCAAATGCTAGTGAAACTAGGCCAACTTGCACCAGCCTAAAGTCCTGCTGGGGGGCTCTGAAAGACACAATTGTTCAAAACAGCAATACAGAACCACCACTTGAAAACAAGAGATCACAGAAGATCTTTCTTTGTACCAGGATTCTTGACACAATGAGAAGTCTGAATAGCAAAACCTACCTGTGAGTATGAAAACTCCAGCCCAGTGACAGAGAAGACTACTTCTCCACACGTAAGAATAAAATACTGAGGGATCTGCCAAGCCATATGGACTGAATTGGGTTCGATATCTTCAGAATATGCTACATTAAGATTGTCTCCAGTACACTGGAAATTAAAATAGCTCATTAGGAACAGTGATAAAGAGTCTATGATAAAGAGTCTAAGCACTCTATATCATCTGTATAGTCATATATACACAAATTTCTGGGTAAAGAAATACTGTACACAAAGCACTGCATACCTAGTTATAAAGTAGTAGCTATTTTACAGCAGATGTCAAGCAAATCCTTAGTCTAATAGGGCTAAAGATTTAAGGCCACTAATGATGAACATGAATTCTTGTATCATGTCATTATCATACCTATTATTATCATTAATCATGGTTTTATGTTCTGTTTAACATATTGGAATTCTATCATATGTACAATAAAGGGCAAGTGGGATAATCCTACGAGTGTTTTTTTAAATTACAGAAAATATTGACATTAAAAGTAATTCTGTATTGTCCATCCAACAGCACTGGCAACTTACATTATTAATTACAACTGTATAGGCACTGCCAAATCCAAATGACTCTGAAGTAACTGAACAAGATTTTGAATTTATAATAGCCGTAATATTATCTGTTCTGAAAAAGAAAAAACACTGTTCAGACCAGAGGTATAGATAGTTGTGTATATTATATAAAATAAAATAATTCTATGTCCTTTTCCCAAGGACAAGTATGTTTAAGTGGTTAGATTAGGGTAAAAGAAAATGCTTACCTTCCTCCTGAAAAGAGGGTGTAATTACTGACAGAAAGAGACATCAGTGTTCCAAAAGGAGTGTCACCCATAGTGACATTAACAGGATCAGGGAAATTGTTTATGAACCTTTAAAATGCAAGAGTGATGAAATACTAAACAAAATATGTGTAAGTAAAAAATTACAGATTTTACTTTTAATTATATCCTGGCACCACAACAAGTATCAAGTCTTCCCCTTTTATTTTTGGCAACTAGCATTTTTGAAAGAACTCTAAATCTCTTAAAGTGTGGCTAATACAAAAAGCAAGCTAGACCCACATCGGCCCACTGTCTGCTTAGAAGAATGTCAAAAGCAAGCCTCTACTACAATCAGTAAGAAATACATCTGCAAATGGAAAATGCAGGAAAAAAAGCAGAGAAGTAGTAGGATACTTCTTACCCAAGATTAAAGAGACATGCAATCTGTGCTGTTTGTCTACAAAAGGGTCTAGACAATGGAGCGCAACATACACTTCCAAATTTAGCTAAATTATACCCAAAGTAGATATGCAAGATAGCTTGAATGAATCATGCCCCAGAAGTTCCTACACCCCTAAACATCAAGCAAAGTGTCCAGCAAGTGAAGAGTTCCTACTGTACAGAAAACTATGTATAACAAGAAGAATCCACCCAAGAGGCAGATTGAAGAGACAGTCACACTACTGCCAAAATTTAGGAGCAAAACAAACTCTACCTGATGAGATTATTTCCTTCTTCTGGTTTTGATGTGACATTGTCAAACAGCTGGTGAAAGAGACCATTATCAAGATACTTCATTGGCATCAGTGTACAGCTTAAGTGTGCACTATTACATATCAGTGAGAATCAATGGAGGCTTCAGAGTAAGACTCCAGACCTTCCCTTTCAGGATCCTACATACCTGCTAGAAAATGCCGTATCACCACACAGTTCAGTCTTGGTGAAAAGTAATTGACAAATTAAATACTAAGTTAAAAATTTTTTTACTTTTTTTTTTTCTTTTCAAACATCCTGCCCTGCTATCTACGGCTCACCAGTCTCACAGGTACAGCAGAGAGGGGGAGGAACAGAAAACAAGAGAAAGGGAAAAGCTACCCAGAGCTTGTCCTCTCAACTTCTCACACACCACGTAGATAGCTGCTAAGACATTAATGTACATCTTGGGAATTAAGCAGACTTACCCAAGCAGCCATGTCTGTTGCTGTATTTTTAACTCTCAGAGTCTGACGCATTCCCATCACACACTTGGGAACTGTAGCACTTTTATTTCCAGAAATTACGTTTAATGATTGCAACTGAGAATACTCAAATGTCATGTAGTCCGTCTACAAAGACAAACAAATTGCTATGAATTTCCATGCAACTGCACATTTGTCTGCAACTTTGAGGGAGTGTTAGGGACTCCACAAGTTTACATGTGTGCTACTTCTGAAGTGCCAGAGATCGTAAGCATCTCTTAACTTTCATTTTTGTTAGGTTTTCTACATCAAGCACTAATTTCATTCAATCATTATTTTTTATTCATTTTTTTTGTTACACAAGCTTCAAATTAACAGGAGCTCCCCACAAGCATTATGGAATAGCTGTTATATTCTCCTGTGTATTTCTTGCTCCAGATAAATCAGGCTTACTACCACCACTACCAAGTAAAATTCTGTTTAGCTACAAAAGCAGCACTAGCATAAATTCAGATGCAGCATTTTCCAAATAGTAACACCTCCCAAGAGATGCAAATGCAAGCTGCATCTTCCTGGTTTCAGTATAACAGGAGTGACTATTAGCAGGACATGTTTTAAATATTCTAAATACATTTCATCAACATAAATACTTAAAACATTAATAAACATGTTAATGTAGTACTAAAATAACCTTTTTTTAATAGGTTTATAAAATGCTTTTTATAATCCTATAAAAGAAGAGCTGGATTATAAAATATCTATAGTAGGGAATGGAGCATTCTATACCCTTCATTTTCAGGTATGCACCATGGCTGTATCAGTTCCACATCAACATGCAATTTGGGTGCCCCTATCTTCTCCTCACAGCTGAGTTTCCATGTGAGGCAAATTTGGAGGAGGGTAGAATTGGGTTTCTCCTCTTATATGGAAACAGGACTGCAGGCTATCAGAGAACATGCTTCCTAATGTCCATGACTGAAAAAGTCCATCAGCTCCACCACATTTTGTGGTCAATAGGGCTGTCAGGGTTGTGCTGTAATAGAACCTGAAAAGGTTCTTCAGCAGCAAAATCTGAAGCTTAATATATGTGTTGTAGCCATAGAAAAAACTCCCTGTTCAAGTGATCACTTACAGTAAGAGCATTGACTTAATAGAGCTGAATGGACTTTTATTGAAGGAAGGAGTGTTCTTGCTGTTAAGAAATATCAACTTTTTATTTAGAGTAAAATTTTTAATTACTTCAAGATCACTATTAAGTTTCTTAAAGTTTCTTGAAAAATACTCTTGCCAAAAAAAAAAAATCGTACTACTTGGAATATTGAAATAGTTACCATTTCTTTATTCACTGTGTTTTCAGTAACAATTTATTGCACAATACAAAAAAAAATAAATTAAACTGACTAGGGAAAGAAAACCTAGAAAATAATCAATTTTGAGCTTATCATAACTAATCATTAGTTAAGAGACGCTTTGACTTAGTGCATTGGATTTTTTTAACTTGCTCTTCTTTCATTACTTACCCATTTCATAGGTTCTACAGTCACATTTTGAAGTTGAGGTCCAAATTGAACTGTTGCATTACCAGTACCTAGATTTATTATTTTGATTTGGCATTGTTCCTCTGCAGGGAAAACTGGAAGAGTTTTCTGTAGGATAGAAAATGTAATATCATTGCCCTATCATAAGTCACATGGAATTACACTATAATTACTGTGATCTTAATTATCTCACAATCTCCGATTGTCAGAGGGATGCAACTTTAGCAATGGGCTTTGTTACTAGTTTCACGAGCTGCCTAACTGCTGCCTCAGGAAAGGGGTCTCTCATTCACAACAGTGCCTCCATGACCAGATGTGTTTCCTCTTTGATCACATCCTGCAGCATGTGGCCATTACCAAGGCCACTCTGCAATTCAAGGAACAGGCTTTTCTACATCCTATGGCTGCCTGGGTTCCCAAGTCTCTTTGTGCCATATTCTGACTCATTCTCCCCTGCTGCTGAACTGGACAGAAGCATGTATGGGCACTGCCCAATGTGATAGCCAGAGAAACTAAACTTCTCCCAAGAAACAAGTGAGAGGACAAGAAGAAACAGCCTCAAGCTGTGCCAGGGGAGGTTTAGATTGGATATAAGAAAAAAAAAATCTTTACTGAAAGGGTTGTCAGGCACTGGCACAGGCTCTGCCCAGGGAAGTGGTGGAGTCACTGTCCCTGGAGGTATTTAAAAGGCATATAGATGTAGTACTTAGGGACATGGTTTAGTGGTGAATTGGGCAGTGTGCTAGGTTAGTGATTGGACTTGGTGATCTTATAGGTCTTCTCCAATCAAAATGATTCTATGATTCTGGAGACTCCACTTCTCACCAGACATAACAGTAAATAGCTTCTGCTCTTGCAGAGCATCAAGAGCTGTGAGAGTTGTGTCTATTTCAGTTCTGCCTCAACCTTTCCTCCCTTCCTATACTTCTGTCTGCTACAATTTCTTTAGCTACATCACACAACAAAAACAGGTTTGTGTTTACCTTTCTGCAGGAGTTTCTTGTGCAAAAGTCTGGGAAGTTAGCAGCTTTGATGAAGTTTCTGCCTAATGCCAGTATGTGTGTGTGCACAGTTCTGGCCTTCTGAACAGGGCATTCAGGAAGATGGCCTGGATGTGTCTATAGCAACTGAAGGCCAGACCCTTTACCTCTAAGAGGCAGAGTTGAATATAAAGCTTGTTTCACTGCTCGACCCAGGCACTAAGGAGAGAATTCTTCATTCCTAACTAAAGCTATTTAAGAGTTGAGCATCTTGCCTTGATAATGCATGAGGACAGGCAGGTGCCTCTGGATAGCTATTTGGATTTTAGGATGCAGTGGATCACCTCCCAGAGGTACTGCCAATGCCCCAGCTACAGGGAAACCTTCATCTGGCTCAGGCATAAGACCTTCCCTTGGGGCAAGGAAAGTTAAGTGTGCTGAATCCTGCCTTAAATAGGTATCATCTTTGCCTATGCTGTCATGATGCTTCCCAGACTGTCACACTTCACCTCTGGTCTAAATATCAGAAGAGATCAGAAATACAAAGCAGCTCACTGGTAGGCCAAACAGATCTCTGGTTCTCAGCTTTCAATCTCAGTTTAAAAGACCTGAGATTGTCTTTAATGCATGATTTATGTTAATGGCAGATGAGATGTTTTGCAGGATGGTGTTCGTACCTAGTTAATTTTATTATACTAATCACACTATTGCAACACATTTTAATATTTTCCCACCCCCTGCCTCTCTGCTCATATGCTTGGTTCCAAATTTAGAAGTCTTGGTTCATTTTCCCCTTAAACACACTTTGTTCTGTATTAACAACCAAATATTAACAGTAAATACTCGTATGTGGCTGAACTTACGTCTATCTGCACTTGCACAAGGGCAGCAGCAACAAAAGCCATAGATGCAAGGAACATGCCAACAGTGATCTTCCTCAGGGGCCTAGTACAACGACAAAACACATCCATGAGTTCTAAGACAAATATTAATTCAAAGCCTCAGCTGTTAGTTGTTTTCTTTCCATGGTGGGAAATTCAAATAGCCACAGCTAGTACGTTACCACCATTCGAAGGGCTGATGTTACAGAAAGTGTTCTGCTAAGCTGGGTGCCTCAAATATATATTTCTTGCAGAATCTTAATAACCCGTTACTCTGCATCTGCCTGGCTAAAACATTGGCTGAACATAATAATTAGGTTTCTGGAAAAGTGTGATACGCATGAAGAAAAAAACCCATGATCCAGTACTGTTGTTAGCTTTAAAACAATGAAAAGAAGTTATTCCTTTTAAAAAAGGGTAACACCTTGTGTCTATATTGCTGTGTTTAAATCAAAGTAATATTGAACAAAAATGTCAAGGAAGTATGTTCAATTAGGAGACATCTACTGACATTCAGTAAGTGGTAAGGGTAAACTTAAGGCGGATATTTTGCTTATGGCATCATTTGTTAGATATGGTGTCCATGAATGTTTCCAGCACAGCACATGCCCCTAGTTTTTCATAACCAGATTGAAAAACAGCACTGCATCTTAGCCCTATAAAAATTGTTTTGGGAACTGTACTTTTCTACCTCTCCAACTTGCAAGTGCTAGCCACTTCATTATCATCATTACAAATAATGTGCAATGCACTCAAGCTGCACCTAGAAGAAGTATCCAGTGAGCCAGACTCCTCTCTAGGACTGAAGAGGAAGCACATCTTCCCTCAGGTAGTTTTAAGCCCAACACATGGCATATGCTAAAGATGTATGTTTTATTTCTACTTCTTATACTTTGAGAGAAAGAGAGGGTAGACATGGGGGAAGTAGAAAACAGTAAGCAGCATCTGTCCTGCAATCAAAAGACTTTGCCTTTAACTGGAAAATACTGTTACTTTACTATTAGGTTCTCTTCCTCTAGTCTGTGGTGCCTGTACATATCACTTGCAGTATTCTATTTTTTAAATTTTAATTTCTTTAAAACTTTAACCCCATTTTAAATACACTATTTCCTCCTTAGCTGAATGCTTGCTCTTGTTACATTAGGGCTGGAAGAGCAATTTAAAGAAACCATGAAAATAAGCCTCTGTTAAGTCAGGTAAGTACATCAACTTACGTAAAATTGATCTTGCATTTCTTGATTAAAGGATAAATCACAGCATCTACAACTGGGACCATTATAATAATCAGGATTGGATTCACAGTCTGTTGAAGATGAACATAAGAAGAGAAAAAAATAAAGTATTTTCCAAAGTCCTTTTTTTAATGGAAAGCAATTAAAGATACTTAGAATTGGTAGATAGATACCAAAAATACTTAGAATTCAAAATACTTAGAATTCGTAGACAGAAGGCAACAGTACCTGCATTTGGTCTGGCTGAATCTTAATAGCTCCCTAGTGAAGAAAAAATAAACAGATTTTATATTATGACAACAAATAAAACTGATCCAAAAAGCACAAGTCAATTTAAGGAAAAAAAAAGCAATAAAAAGTAACCTACAAAATCTCCATCCATTGTGGTGGCTTGCAGTGTCCATCTTGACCCCTTAACAAAAGAAGAGAAAGTTAAATGTCACGGTAAATCAATCTTTCAAAGTTCCTCTTGACTTGTTTTTATAAGTACATCGTTGGGAAAGACATGCAATACAATAAAAAATAAAGCTAGCTTGCTACAGGAGTGTTTTTACTCTGCAATGTAAACATTTGAACAAAATTATCCTTGTGGCCCATTTCACTTTATTTACTAGTTTTGTGAAATAGAGTGGAAAATAATTTAAATGCAGAGATTAGCCGGAGAGATAGCAGGGACATCCTGTGCCAAGCACTGCTGTGTGCTGTGCACGGAAGCCACCCGGCCACCTTTGTGCCACCTGCCTGAGCTGCCCATGTCACTGACGTGTCCATCCCTCACACAGCCCAGTGGAGAGCAGCCAAGCCAGGACTGGACCTGCCGTGAGTCCTCTGCCCAGAAAACCTGCCTATTGCTGGGTCAAACGGGTCTGACTTTGAGCCCAAGTCAGGCTGAGACAAGAATGTGCATCACTGCATCTGTGGCAAGAGTCGTTACCCCCACACGCTATGTACCACTGCCAGAGATGAGTTACTACCCATGTAATGAGCATTTAGTTCTGAATTTCCTAGCAGGGCTGCCTATTTGTAACAGGTCACACTGGTAGTTACAGCTCACTGGTACTAGGCTAAAGCAGCACGATCTGTGCAACCTGGAACAAACATCCTACAGACTGCCTTGGATGAAGCTTTCAGCCCCTGGTTCTCCTGACACCATCCTAAACTCATACTTCAGTACTTTACCATGAAAGCCTGCTTCCACGAGCACTCAGTCCAGCAAGTGAATGGGAAGGATAGACTTATATTCTGCTTGAAAGTGTGAGGTATTTATAACAAGTTTGAGTGTTTAAGCAAACTGGCATCCAGGTCACTGCAGCCCTGATTCTCCAGAGCATTTACACTAGGACCTTACATTTCATCATGCATGTAGTGATAGAACAAGGGGAAACAGCTTCAAACTGAAAGAGGGCAGATTTAGACTGGATATGAGGAGGAAATTCTTTCCTGTGAGGGTGGTGAGACACTGGCACAGGTTGCCCAGAGAAGTTGTGGCTGCCCCCTCCCTGGCAGTGTTCAAGGCTAGGCTGGATGGGGCTTGGAGCAACCTGGTCTGGTGGGAGGTGTCCCTGCCCATGGCAGGGGGGTTGGA
The DNA here is from genome assembly GCA_013398125.1 of Aegotheles bennettii. Taxonomy (NCBI): domain Eukaryota; kingdom Metazoa; phylum Chordata; class Aves; order Caprimulgiformes; family Aegothelidae; genus Aegotheles; species Aegotheles bennettii. The sequence goes on along the minus strand of VZRW01003485.1, from coordinate 352,578 downwards.
ACTGGATGATCTTTAAGGTCCCTTTCAACCCAAACCATTCTGTGATTATATGACTCAGGACCCCTTCACATTAGATACAGGTTAAGGAATCTGCAAAGAATTATTTGCCACCCTCCCACAGGCACTTTTTATGTCTGGTAACCTCAGAGTACATAGAGCGACATGGTACAGCTCTAATTGCCAAGCCAAACAATTTCTACTTTACCTGCTGGTCAAAGAGTGCCCAGAACATGGGGAGAGGGATGTAAAGGAAAAGCACCTTCAACACCATCTTAGTCTGAGCAATCAGTCGTTTCTGCAGCAAATGAGAATTACACAGGAGGAATTGGTAAAAAAATACAAAATTAAAAAAGATACCATTGCAGACTGCTGCAAATCGTGTAATATTTACCCATGTCCTGAAGTTTTTATGTTGTGGGTACTTCTGCTGATTCCTGTTAAAAAGCACAAGGTCTGCTTATGGGTGTGGGAAGGGCTGCTGGTTAAAGGTGACACTGATATAGGAGAGACCTGTGCCTCCTGGCATGTATACTGATGGTGGCATGAGATTCAGCACTTAGTGCTGTGTGATCTTTCTAGGAAGGAGAAGTTTGAACGATGGGCGGCTGAGGAATGCATTTCACACATGAAAAACACATATAGGCAGAAGGAAAATAAAGGGGACAGACTAAGATTTGTGTTGCTGTTGACAATGGGGCAGGGTAATAGGAGGCAAGGGACACGGTGGAGAACTATGGGACACAAGGCTTTTAGAGTCATGGTAAGGAGCTTGTACTGAGGCTGGGGGATGCATTGTTTATCCACTTAAGCTGAAATTCCTAAGCATAATTCTCCAGTTTGATCCTGAGACAAGTGTTATGGCCCTGCGCATTAACCATGACAGTCAACATCATGCCAGTTTTTCCTTTCTGCAGTCATTAAACCAGCATATTTTTGTCTGAAGTCAGTTTACTCTGAGAAACAAAAAGTTGACAAGAATAATGCTTGCTGTTTTACTAACTCAAAAACTAATAGGTGCTTGTATTTCTTCAACAAGGGAAACAGTCTTTTCTTCATCTGCCTTGAATTTCCCTGGGCAGCCCATGATCACACAGAGCATCAACTGACACAGCTCTGCTTTCTCCCACGGGAGCTGGGGTGATGACCTGAGTCCCAGGGGAGCAGTAAGGTTTGGCTGGGCCAATAGCTTCTAAATGATTGAGGCTCAAATCTACCCACCCAGTGCTTGAGGCAATCGATCAGAGCAGAGAGGAGAGAAGCACAGGGTCAGGGGATGTTATGGCAGGGGAGTGCTCAGGCAGTACTCACATCATACTTCTCATTCGCCCAGTCCAGCCAGTGCTCTCTCTTGGGGAACTTACTGCTGCGATGCCGAAACCTGTTTTTGATGGCAAACTGAGGAGAGACAGAATTTTGTTTAATGGTGTATACAAATATTTATGTATGTTATAAGCTGTTTTGTCATTAAAGATGACACTCCTGCTTCTAGTGTTTAGAGGGTGCTAAAGGTGACATACTTCTGTTGACTGCTCTAGGCATCTAAGGGAATATTGCATTTAAAGGCCTCACACTGTATATCCACTTGAGTGTGCACCTGGGATTAGGTGAACCAAACAGCTCAGAGTAGTCTCTCTCAATGTGAGTTGCTGTTAGGAACTTGAAGACCTGCCTACTTCAGACTAACTTATGCACAAAAATAAATAGATGAATGTCATACACACCTGTTTTCAGAGCTGAATGGCTTTAACAGTACATTCCACTATGAGAAGCTGCATCTTGTAGATCATACCTTGACAATGAATATACACAAATATCGGCCTGAAGAACTCCTAAGACATTCTGCATGGAATAACATGCAAGGCTGAGCTAGGTTGTAGGGGCAGCACTCTAAGAAATGGCCTAAAGTCACCTACAGAGATTTGGTTTTGACATTGCTTACAAGACAAGCAATGTCTGAGCTACAACAGGCTGGCAGATCTGCATGAAGAATAAAGAAGCCCATGAATGAAAAAGTCCCTTGATCTCAAAGTTGAAAGCACTGCAAAGCTGGGACATGCAGTCCTATTCATGCAGCTTTAGCTTCCTTCCTTGCAGGCTTGCATTGACGTGTAACCCCCTCCGCCTCCCTAATACACTGGCGATCAATACACCGTTGCACTGTAAATTACATTATTTTAATAAGCAATAAATTCTTGCTGATAAGATATACTAATGGCTCTGCTCTTGACTCGGGTCAAGGCATCTTTGTCTCCTACTACAGAGCTGCATAAAGGCGTATAAACAAGGAAGGAATGATTCCCAGACGTTGGGATAAGCTTTTACATATTGTTGACATTTTACTTTGTTTTCTGTGTGTGTACAAATTCACATATAAACCAAGATATAGATAAATAAAAAGGCAGTCTAAATCTGGAGGTGTCAGTAAGAAGCCTTCTGTAAGGAAAAAAAGTAAAAGACTTCAGAAGCTCTCTCATATTATGACAGATTTCTGATCAACGCAAGTTTACTGAACAGTTTTAAAAATCACTTTCTGGGACTACAGATAGTACTTACTCCAATGCATTTGAAAACTTGAATCATTATATTTCCTTGAGGTTGAACTTTCTTGTACATTCCACTTCCAATCACGAACACAACTACAATATGTAAACAGAAACCAAAAGCAATTCAAGATTAATTGAAAATAAGGGCAAATAATTTGATATGGCAACTATGACAGTCAAGGAGTTACATCAGTGTGGGAATGAGCCTCCTAAGGAGCAATGAAATTGCCTATTGGCATGTTATCATTCAGGAAAAGAAATCAAAATAAATACCTGCAGATTGCTTCTATTTAAGACAAAGGACTATATCTGAAAACTCTTGGGGTAAGTCCTCAGTAGGACATTAGCTTCATTGAGGGATGGTGAAAACAAGGGCTGCTTAGGACCTTGGCCCTGGCCTTGCTGTACCAGATCAAGCCAGCTTTATGGACTGTTCTGCAGGAGCCCAGGGTGCTGCAGCTCACTTCATGCAGGGACACGTGAGGCTCTCTCTGCCTGAGCTGTAGGACTACCCAAGGTGTCCTCTGCTCCCACGCCCGGGCACGTTCTCTGGCCTCACCCTCCCACGTGTGGGGTGGGACAAGGGCAAACCCAGGGTTGGGTGCACAGGCATGATGGGGTCACCAGTCACTGGGGGCCCACCCTGGGTGAAGCTCCTTCTCAGGACCACAAATGATCAGGACCACAAGGGGTGTTNAGGGAGTGAGCTGTGGCACAGCTGGCAGAAATGCAGGCATTTGAGAAATACGGGCACACCAGTATGGCATTTCTCCAGCACAGGGACAATGACATTATACACTTCTTTACTATCCTGGACTGTGAATAGTTTCCAACCCCCACATTTTCTCAGAGTTCTCAAACTACATTCAAAAGGTCTTATTTATACATCTCAGTAGTCCAAGACATACTGACAGTAAATTACATAATGTACAGAATTCAATGGTGCCTCTCCCCAGTCCTATCAGTTTCTCCTGGTAAATCAGCCTCTTCTGTAAAAGTGAATGCTCCAGGTTAATCCCACCCACCTCTATGCTGAAAAAAAAAAAAAGCTTGAAGTCACAAATTTGCAGAAAATACCAGGTATTGATAGAGGTTGATACCTGGAGATTTCTACCACTTTCATTATTTTGAGGTCATTATCTTCTAATCATGTCTATGACTGAAGCAGCAAGATAGAAACACTTCCACTTACCCAAGGCGATAGCCATGAGGGCAGCAGGAACTCCAAAAGCTAGTGGGTAACACCGCTGTTTGGCATGAATACCACATTCTTGAGCTGAAGTACAAAGTAACATTAGGTAAGAGACCCAGTCAGCACTGTCAGTACTGTACACAGGGTTTCTGTTATTTGCATTCAGGGGGAAAAAATTAAATCTCTGATACTACTGACAGAGTGGATGATCCATATTCAACTTATCTTTCATTATTGAAAATGGGAATTATGTATCATAAATATCACAGAACAATTGAGGTTGGAAGGGACCTCTGGACATCATCTGGTCCAACCCCCCTGCTCAAGCTGGGCCACCTGAAACTGGTTGCCCAGGATCACGTCCAGATGGCTTTTGAGTATCTCCACAGATGGAGGCTTCATAACCTCCCTGGGCAAACTGTGCCAGTGTTCAGTCATCCTTACAGTGAAGAAGTGTTTCCTGTAGTTCAGAGGGAACCTCCTCTGTTTCAGCTTGTGCTCAGTGCCTCTGGTCCTGTCACTGGGCACCACTGAGCAGAGCCTGGCTCTGGGCTCTTTGCACCCTCCCTTCAGGTATTTGTATACATTGATGAGATCTCCTGAGCCTTCTCTTCTCCAGGCTGAACAGTCCCAGCTCTCAGCCTCTCCTTGTAGGAGATTTACATTTGGCTTTACACTGAGAAGTAAGGAATCCTACTAGAATGGTAAAATGTATGTATGTTCCAGGGGAGAAAGGAACAAGATTACAAAAGTTTCGGGACAAGTTTGTAAACAAAGATATAAGTAATAAGTGTAGCTTGTTGAAAAAAATTTCAAACACCATGTCCCCATCCCCCCCTGCCTCCCAGCAGTAGTCAGTGATCTAACTTTATAAACTTCATGCATACATCCTGAAATGATGCTCAGAGTGTGGGTATGGCTACTAACAGGGAAAAGTAAAAGACTAGAAAAAAATTCATCTCTTTCACCATACTTCTAACAGAATTAAAGAGTTTGATTTGAAAAACAAACAAACAAACCCAAAACATTAACTTGCAGCCATTTAATATCTGGACTTACTTGTATTAGCCTTTTGGCTAAACCTTTACAGGACATAACAGTACCACTTTCCTCAGCTGTTTTTCCAAGGCAGTCTTCACTCTGTATCAGCACAGAAGTAAACTGCATGTTGTGCCTTAGGCACATCTCCTTCCATTTGGGGAAAGGATAGAGTTTGCATGAAGCAAACATCTAAAATGCTTCTGTTCCAGTCAAGAAACCCAAAAGGCCAGAATTTCAGCCCAGTGTTTTAGCGTTATTCCAGAACTCATGTGCTGTTTTCTCTCTTTTGAGAAAAATAGCCATCCTCAAACTCCTGCCAAGCACATCCATACAGCACCATCCATGTAAACTTGTCACGAAAATCCATACACATATGGATCAGTGAATTGTTTGCTTTCTGTTTAGGATCATGCTATTCATTATAAGCAAAAGAGAAAATAACTCACTTTCTCCTTTAATGATATGAAAAACGTGATTTACTTTGTCACATGGATATGCACATGTGTTCCCATGTGCATAGACGCTTCTGTACTTTGCGTGGGCACATTTTAGAATAGCCTCCTCTTCCAGAGTAGAGGGCCCTCCCTCCCTTCCCAGCAAACAGTACAACTCTTTCTTTTGTGATGGTTTTAAAGGCATTGGAAGAGGTGCCACATTTGTTCCTCCATGGAATTAAAACATGCATTAGACATACAAGTTGATGGCTCCAGCACGTCTCTTAGGATCTGGTACTTCTGATCCTAAAGGCAATTCAGATCTCAAACTGGCTTGTTTTTGACAGTATCTCACCTGTGAGAAGCTGGATGATGTACATGAAAGCTTGAAGACTATTTGCCAGATAACACCATAAGGTGTCAAAGAACAGATTTGTTCATTTAAACCCAACTGGATTGCAATCCAACACTCATCCTTTACTGATGTTTAACTATTTTATAAACAAACATGTGGCCTTACCTCTGAGAATTGGGGTGATTATAGTAGATAGGAGACTTCCAGCATTAATGGACAAATAAAATATAGAGAAGAATCTAGATCTTTGTTTTTCCTATAATCAAACAAAAAGATGTTTAGAAAGGCTTGGTCAGAACCATGTTGATCAGCCTAGACTGAAAAAATCAGAAGCTCTGTTTGCACAGTTCAGGACAAATAATTATCTAGCTCCTTCTTCAGCTATTTAGGAAACATTACATTAATGCACAGGTCTCAATATAGATATTATTAAGGTATTAAAATAGTCAAACATTAGTAAGAGTATATATGATTGAAAATCTGAAGGACATTGTTACCTGATCATCTTCAAACTGATCCCCACCAAATGCTGCCACACAAGGTTTGATCCCACCAGTACCAAATGCAATGAGGATCAAGCCAATCATGCACAGAGCACTGGAACAATGAAAAGAGAAAAAGGGAGGGTGGGGTGGGGAAATAATTTTGCTTTCTCACTTAAAGTGCATGTAAGAGTCTAGTTGCAAGACAGTTGAAATTGAAGTAGCATAAATTTAAGGCATAAATTGTCCCACCCTTCATCAACCTGGAAGAAAAACCAACATGTAGAAGGCAACTCACATGTGCACTGGTACGTTGTCGGGAGAGCCATCCCGGTTGTGATCCGTCAGGTCATTTATGGAGCTCACAGAAGTGATTGCCTGCCCAATCGTGTAGACAATGGACAGGGAGACAATGGTCCTGTTATAGAGAGGAGATAAATTTTTAGATGCGTTAACACAAGTATTCACATATACATACATAATTACACACATATACATACACACAGAGATAATGCAGACTTTTTCTTATTTCAAAGATGCTTAGTAAAGAAGCATAATCAACAAATGCAACAAGTTATGGACTGAACTTATAACAAGCTGCTGTAAAAATCTATGCACCTCTGTCACAATATTTCTATTCTGTTTATTTTTTTTAATTACCATTATTTTAAGTTATTTTAAATAAGCAAGGCAAGATGACAAATGAATTCTGTAGATATCACCAGGTCACAGGAGATATCTAAATATATTTGGCTGTTGCCTTCTTAATAATCAACTTGAGAATGCCATTCTGATATTTCAGATATGGTGAAGTTCAAATGGACTACTCTACAACACTGAAACATGCAATTTGCACTGATTTTATTACTGTTTAAACATTCTCTATTTTCTTTTGCATTTTATCTGCAAGGAGGATAAAAATAATAAATTTAAAATAATAAAACCCACTTTAAACATGGAAACTCCCCCAAGATACTGTTGAGAACAACAACTCTATTACCTCACTCTCTCAGTTGTAAATGTACCAGCACCTTTAAACTCGGAGTAGAGTGAGAGCAGCACTGAAGAGTACAGGCTGCAGACTTTCATCCTGACTTTCCTCTGCCAGGAGTTGCCTAGGACGGTAACACTACAGACTCACTAGCCCCCATTCCCATGCCTTTAGGGTCTATTCCTCTTTCTTGTATGCAAAAACATCCTCCATTCTAACTTAATTGGAGCTTAAGTACATGACTATAATTTAATCCATGTTCATACACTTCCTTGGTTGGGGCTCCATTCCATAGGCACAAACCCGGGTCCCCAGTTTGGAGGAAAAGCAGGAGAAATAGGATGCAATTATATGAAATGCTTTAAATCTCTAGTTTGCAGGAGAAGCAGTCCCAAAGCCAGTGCAGTCCATGACAGTGAAGGACAAGGCTCAAGGACCTAGGACAATCTGAATCTACTTGACAAAGGCAAGCTTGGAGCACCCTGATCCAATAAGGACAGAGGAAGCACCACCATTGACCAAGTTCTTCTCATTTTAGAACGAGGTTTCTCGGACTTAAAATTCTCTTCCCCGTAGCAGGGTAAAAATCTATACAAAGTGGGGCTACAGTGAAGCTGCTATTTAGTGGGACTTAGTATATAAATTAGAACTTTTTCTTTTTAAAAACACCACTTCCATATAGTTACTTTAGTTGCTTCTCAGCTTGGGAGAAAGTTTCCTCTTGTCATTATGGACTTTTTTAAATGAACTATTGTTTGAGCCTTCCTCATGGGACCTTGCTGTATACAAGGCATCTATACACTAAACCCAGGAAATTACTTATTTTTTTTCCAAAAACATGTTTTTTACTTGTCAAGCTTAAAGTTCCAGTTTTAAGCCCTGAGCCATCCTACCAAGCTCCTGTTAAGGGTCTGGTGGCCAGGGGCTTGCAGCTGTGGCACTGGTATACACAACTATCAGAGGAGAAGAGATGCAAAGTCTGCAAAGCTTCATCTGATAAAACAGATAAAAGCCAAAATATATTTAGAAAACAGAAGATAAAACCTCAAGCCATCTGAACAAGTGAGTGCACATATATTCAGGCTGCAATCTGCAAGATATCAAGCTACTTGCAGTGAGTTTGCACTGATGGGGCTGGCTCCACAGAACACACTTGGCAGTGGTCGCATCCCTGGTCTCCCAGAGGCTGTCAACACAGCAGAAGAAGATGGTGCAGGCTGCAGCTGACTGACTGCACAGCCAGCTTCATCTCTAATCTCTGGAGACCTTTGACAAGTCAGCTAGCATTCCTGACGCATATCCCTCCATAAAATCTTTATTGTGCCTTTTTCTGGCAAAGTAAACACTATTAGAATCACAACCTCTGGAAAGGAGAGTGAGATCAGGCTGTTAGAAATAATTTGGTTACGTTTTGAAGAACTCCCCTGGACGATACTTTTCTGAGCAAATATCACACAGGTAAAGACCTCAAATCCATCAGTGAAAGAAAGAGTTGCAACTCAGTAAAGCCTCCCACTGAGCTGTCAGTTTGATACTGAAATTACAGAATATATTCTGAAAGTCTCAGTTAATAGCAGATAACATAGTATTTCACAATTTCATTGAAACCTGCAATAGGTAAAAAATTTAAACAAATGTAATTATAACCTCCAATATCAACTTTCACAGCTTGGTGAATACTTTTCCTTAGTTTAGCTTACATTTTGTCCAGATGAGAGAAAAAAAAAACCCTACATCATGCCTGGAAAGCAAGCTACTACCCCTAGCCGATGAGCAGAACTGTAACGTTTGTTAACTCATAGTGCAGTTTCAGGTCTGAGCTAAATTAACTAAAACCTCAGGCTTTGGGGAGAAAAACCCACAAACAACCCTTCAGAGCCAACACCAGCTCTGAAGCTGTTCTGAACGGTTGCTTTAGGAGATGGTTTCAGGACCACTGAGCACAGCTGAGCTTGCATGATTTTTCATTTTCTGAGGAAAACACTCACTTAAACTTTCCCAGCCAAGAGTCTGCAATGAGCGCTCCAAGGATCGGTGTCAAGTAGCACAGAGCAACAAACGTGTGGTAGATGACTGTTGACAAGTTATCATCCCACTGCAGGAAATATCTGAAATACAGAATGAGCACCGCTGCAGGAAGAAGAACAAGACACCAGATTACAAACAGAAGTCAGGGCTGGGTAAGTAACGGTAGGCATGAGGACAGAGAGGACACGGGACATACCTTTCATGCCATAGTAGGAGAACCGCTCACAGAACTCATTGATGACAATGAAGAAGATGCTCAAGGGGTACCCAAAGCAGCTCGGCTGCAGGCAAGAGAGAGCATGAGCTCAGAGCAAATGAAACACAGACTAACATTGCTCACTGCAACCCACAGCTCGGGCAAGCTCAGTACAGACTCAGTGGAACCAGGCAGGTACTCAGGGGGTTAGGAGGTTACATGAGCTTCTATGGAACAACACTGGTTTGCCTGAACCAAGAGGCAATTTTCACTTCCCCTCTTGGTCCCCAGAACTCTACAGATTTCTCACCCACCCTCTGCAAGAAATCTTTACCAATACTATATTTAACCTTCAAGCATTGTGCTATGCACATTTGAAGTCTTCAGCATCGAACTCTTAGAGCAATCTTGACTGCACCAAAAACATACAAAAAGCCAATGTTTTTGAAAAAACCCAAACCCACAAAAAACTCACCACACCAAATCCCCATAGCACACCAAAATTAGAAGCCTGAGGCTATTGCTAAATACCTGCAGTTGAGCAGATAAACGTTTAAACAATTTATTCATTTGTGAGTACTGCAAGAGAAATGAAAATAAGAGTGGCAAGATTATTGCTGACAGTGTGACTCAGACATGAGGATGCACAGCACTGATCTTTGTTACCAACTAAACCAAGTATGCAGTGCACATATTACTCATGGTTTCATAAGGAATCTTCACTGAAGGAATCTGATTTCAGCCAAGGTGAGTGCCACATCTGAAATTAGAGGACTAAATAGAAACTTGTCACTCCTGACATCACATCCTCCATGTGCAGAAAGAGGTGTCTCCAAAGGAAAGCCACCCACATGCATCCCGAGATTAGATAAAATCCACTGAAAGAAGCCTAATTCCCTCAGCTGAAGATAGCAGGAGCTGTAGATGACTAGCCCCAGCTTGCACGTAGCTTTTGGTGGACTGAAGTTCATACAGAAGAACGCCACCCAGTCCTGTCTGTGCACTGTCACTTAGCTACAAAAACATTCATGCACCTGAGGAGGTGGATGGGGAACCACATCATGAAGGTTTGGCTCAGCACCCATTAGATATACTCAAAAGGTGTTGATTTCAGCAGTTGTTGGGTCAGGACCTAAAACAGTGACCCACTATGTGTAGCTGGTTTCTGCCAGTTCCCCATCTGGGGAATAGAGGATGTCTCCATCTGGAGCAGGAGACAGCCTTCCCTGTGTCTGGCCTGCCTGCAGAATAAAGGGACAGGGCAGACCTAGCCCAGGAGCTGTTTGGATCCACAAAGATCTCACTAAAACCTTTTTGGCTTTTTTTGGGTTCTCACACACACACACAGTCGCCCCCCCCCCAGTGCTATACCATCACACCACCCAACAGCTTATCGCACTGGTGGTGTTCCATGCTGAACTGGGGAGGTAACAACCTTCCACCAAGGCTGGGGTTTTGTTTGAAGCCACTAGCGCTTACGTGCCTTGCAGAGATGTCCTGCATTCACACGCCAGCACAGCAGTCATGGGCTGGTTTTTATTGCCCGCCCCTGAACTGGCAGAGATTTGCATGTCACAGCTGGGGCCAAGCACAAACAGGGACACACAGGAGAGAGCTACCAGGTCTTCCGCAAGGTAACAGACCTTCTCCTGTTTTTCCAAGAGGATACAAGCAAGCAGAGAATATGCAGGTATACCTTGCTAACACATGGCCTATACTGTTCTTGTTTTGCACAATACTGTCCCCTTCACAGAATCACAGAATCACAGAATCTAAGGGGTTGGAAGGGACCTCGAAAGATCATCTAGTCCACCCCCCCTGCCAGAGCAGGGTCATCTAGAGTACATCACTCTTCAATCTCTAGTGCATTATACGTGTGCATACACACACATCTACTGAAACATTTTCTGTTGTAATCCCTATTGGCCAGAAAGCAATGGATTCACCACTGAAGAGGTAATCTGAAGGTTTGTTTTATAGCACTCTTAGTAGCCTACCCCTGCCCCAGGGGGGATGGAGGGGATGCCAGGCACAGGTCTGACATCACTGCACTGCACAACTTTGGCTTTGGCTGTTGAGGAAACCACTCAGCTGTGAGAAATCTGTGGGGAAAGTCTGTGTAGTAAAACCTTGAGAGATAAGAAAAGCAAAGGCAGAGATAGGGTTGCTGAGACCGGTATTAATAACAGTTCAAAGATTCAAGAGGAAGAACTAGCACCAAAAGCTAAAAGAATGCTAAGGGAGAGTCAGCAGATGATGAGAACTCAGCCAGAATGGGCTCCAGGGACACTTCTCCACCCAACCAATGTCTGATAAGTCAGCAAAGGCTCTTCAGATGTTTTATTGGGGTGGTGAGCACACTGATGCTTAGCTGGGATTTAATAAGCTACCAGGCTGCTTTGCAATCTGTTGGCCAATAACACATTATTTTATACTTTTAAAGTATGTTTATATGTTGATTATTTTTTTATGCACTTCCAAAGTTACCCAAACAATGCAACCCAAAGAGGGTCAGTATAACAACTTTCTATAAAAGAAAATAATACTTACCGATTTTTTCTTTGCAGCTGTGGAGGGAAAAAAAACCACAAGTTAATGGCAAATACTAAGTAATATTCCTTTAAAACCACTGGAAGACATTGGAAAAGTTCACTCGAAACAGATCATGAAACACAAACACAGTATTGTTCAGGATCAGTGCATTTCAATGTGTTAAAGGAGGACTTTTCATGGCACAGGGTGGTTATTAGGAAAAACTTCACTTGATTGCCTTTTGTTTTTCATAGGCTCACATACACTGCCAGGGAAACATCAAAAAGGACTGATGAGACAAAGCATCCCATCCTGCTGTGACTGGTCACCACACATCTTTCCAGGTATCGGTAGACCACCCTATCACCCACAGAAGATGAATTCAATCACAGGGATGTTACCTTAAAGGTAAGTCAAGACTAAGGAATAGCCTCAAGATGCCCTACCAGGGATAGTCCTGAAGAGGGAAAAACTTCCCGTAGCTCAGACTTAAAGAGGGCTGAATACACAGCCCAGTGGAGCAACCTACATTAGCAGGCCTTCCCAAAACCTGGTGGTTAACCTAGGAAGCCCTGGAAGCATAGGAGGGGTCCCACTGAGGTCAGCAAGAGGAGGCAGCTGCTTGCAGCCCTGAAGCCAATTCCAGCTGCTCACAGCAGGTTTGCTGCTCCTGGCAGCCCTCCAAACAGCATCCTGAAGGGCTCGCTTGGCTCAGGGCACAGGCTCGAGGGCTGAGCTTGCACCGTTTCAGGTAAAGGCCCTGTGCACACTCAGTGGATGTCAGCATTTCCTACAAAACTACATGGGCGAGTTCATTATCATTAAGATAAGACCAAGTACAAGATGTGAACTTTGAAATTTCTGCTTACAAATTTCACATGCCCATAATAGATCTCCATAAGAAAATTATGTTTGCCAAGATCATCATTTAGTCCATAGTTCACAACAAATGAAAACAGCTGACAGCAACACTACAGTGTTTCACACGATACTGAATAAAGTCACTCTCAAAAATTACCAAAACAAATTAATCTGATCCTTTCCTTCACTGCTGTGGACAATTACCTTCATGGCAGAGACAGAGGAAGTATTAGGCAAGTAATTCAAGAATACAGCATCACAGAATGGTTTGCCTTGGAAGGGACCTTAAAAGTCACCTAGTTCTAACCCCCCTGCCATGGGGTTTCTATTTTCCTAGAAAAACAAGTAACATCCAGAAAGTGTTAACACACCAACTTCAGGGCACAGGCAAACACCTGAGTCACTAAAATTACTGGTGTTGTCCCTTACGTGACTCATGTGAACAGATATGCTGAAGGATACCAAGGCATTAGTGATAGACTATCTTCATAACTTCTTGATTATTTTACTTGCTGGCCTTTCCAGCACACAGCGTTAAACTGCAACATACAGGGAACATCAGCTTGAGCAGCTCACTCCTGTCTGTTAGCTAAGCCTCGGGGAAAAAAAATAGCAAGGAAATTATAGTTGTTTGGGTTGTTTGGGTTTTTTTTTATTCCTTTCCAGAAGGTGAAAGTATCACCTCTGAAAAAACCCTGTGCAGAGGACATTGCAGAGCTATTTTTTCCAGACAACACTGACTGACTTCAACCTTTAAGAAACAAACTTATTTCTCAACCATTTTGACTTTACTCCTCTATTCTCCTCTTACAGCGACAGCGAGGAAACTCCTGATGGCATTAAAGCCAACATTTTAACATGGGCACCTAAACTGTCTGAGGAACTTCACCATCAGGCAGCTTCGGGTTAGACCTACAAAAGCACAGAGAACCTGGCATTTTTCATATATTTCAGTGATATTGTTGGGGTTTGCTAGTGGCACATTGGAGCAGCCCCTTCTTTGGACAATCCCTGGTACCTTTCATTATCACAGAGAACTACTCATTTTCACCACAAAATACTGAAGAGCTTTGCATTTTTTCAAAGAAAAACTCTGAGCAGGTATGTATTTTGCACTGCCTTGAGATATTAAAATATTTTTAAACAATGTAAAAACAGAAATCACTTAGTTCTTGGCTTGAGCACTGAATCCAAATATTTATTTATGGGTGGGTTACACTCTCGTTCCTACACTTGCAGGAAAGTTGTGGGCAGGCTTATGGCTCTGACCCCTTCCCCAGCACCTCCCACGCACATGGCTCCCTGCAGTTGCAGAGATCCTGTGGGGTGCTGCAGCTCTTGTGGCCCGTGGTCCATGTCACAAGGTGGGAGTGCCTGCCTTGCTCCTTGCAACCATCACAGCAACTTTACCCAGTCGAAATACTTCAGGTCTGCAGCCAGGCTAAATCTCTACACAACCATTCTGTCACCTAGAGAAGTCCCTGGCTCCAAAGCAAGCCTGCTCTCCTGCCTCCTGCCTTATGGCACAGCCAGGCCTATTGCCTCTGCTCACTGGAGCAGCCTCACATCTCCTGCTCAAGGATGCTGTTCCTGTCAGGACCAGTGACTCCAGGAGTCCCCACTTCACGCCTCATTCTTCCAGAAAGGCACCGACACAGAAAGCACCAAAGCAGACCTATAACGCAGCAAACCTGATACTAAATGAGCAGACACAGCTGCATCAGGTTTCCCTCTCTCCCCAGAGCCATCACCATTTTCCCAGCTGGCCTCACAAGCCAACAGGGCCCTGGCGCCCCTCTGGGCAGGGGCACTGCCAGACTCTGCCTGCTCATTGCTATCATTGTCCATCACTGTGGGTGCCTGTCCCCAGAGCTGCACTGGTACTTCCTCATATTTTGGGCACCTCAGGTTCCTCCCCTAAACAGGACAAGGTCTCCCCAGCTCAGGAACTGCTTGTGAGGAGAAACACCAGTGTGATCAGACATTGCAGGATCAAGGCTCCAGCAAAGGGCAATGGAGAGCTACACCATGGGAAAGCATCATTTGTACCTTTACTACTTAGTGTTCCAGTTTAAAAGGGAACAAGTCTTCAGGATTAAGCACCTAAATCTCCTCTGCCCTTATCTGAATCTTCCAGCTGTGTTCCTATGTATTTAAAAAACACTGATTAAGTCAACCTTAGTTAAACACCCTTGTGAAAAAGTGTTATTTAACAGCTGTGAGGAACACTGTATTTAGCCTGTGCTAGGATTTTAAACTCCATGTGCCTTAAAAGTTCAAAATAAACCTTGCCGGCTAAGAGTTCAGCTCAGAGAGCTTGCAAGGGCTAACATAACATCACTTGGCTTTCAAGGCAGGTTCACACAAGCCTGGCTATAGCATTGCCAGAGGGAGAGCTGCCCCAGAGGGAGCAGACTGATGAAGAAGCAGCAGTTGGGGATGGCTCAGAGGAGCACAAGGCACCCGAAGGTGTCCTCAGACCTGCCCAAGAGCAGCACAGCCAGCCCTGGGGTGTCGGGCCCCCTCAGCCATGCTGCTGGCTCCCCATGGGCAGTTCATAGCCCAGTATGGAGCAGAGGGGGCAGCACTCCTTCACCTGGCCCACCACCGCCCAGGCTGGGCTGGGGGGCATCCCCGGCATTGCATTGCATT